>QRFJ01005110.1:0-58432 GCA_006176705.1 Cocos nucifera | reverse complement strand
CCAGAAGGTATAGTACCTATTGGGTGTAAATGGATCTTCAAGAGAAAGATTGGTGCAGATGGGAATGTGGAGACATTCAAGGCTAGACTGGTGGCAAAAGGTTATAGTCAACGTGAAGGCATTGACTATCAGGATACCTTTTCCCCGGTAGCTATGCTAAAATCCATCCGCACATTGCTTGCTGTTGCAGCCTATTTCGATTATGAAATATGGCAAATGGACGTGAAAACGGCATTCCTAAATGGATATCTTGAGGAAGATATCTATATGGAACAGCCGCTAGGTTTCACATCCAGTGATACTGATCACAAGGTTTGCAAGCTGCAAAGGTCCATATATGGACTTAAGCAAGCATCTCGGAGCTGGAACACTCATTTCAATGATGTGATCAAAAAGTTTGGTTTCATCAAAAATGAAGAGGAACCATGTGTTTTCAAAAGGGTCAGTGGGAGCGCTGTTGTCTTCCTCGTATTGTACGTGGATGACATCCTCCTTATTGGGAATGATATTCCCATGTTGACATCAGTCAAGATGTGGTTGTCCAAGGAATTCTCCATGAAAGACCTAGGTGAAGCATCCTTTATTCTAGGAATTAAGGTCTATAGGGATAGACCGAATAGGATGCTAGGACTTTCACAGAAAATGTACATAGAGGAAGTACTAAAGAGGTTTAGTATGGAAAACTCTAAGAGGGGATTAATACCCTTCAGACATGGTATTCATCTTTCCAAGAAGATGTGCCCCAGCACACCTGAGGAAATAGAATGCATGAGCAAGATCCCTTATGCTTCTGCAATAGGGAGCCTCATGTATGCCATGCTATGTACACGACCTGATATAGCCCATGCTGTGAGTGTCACAAGCAGATATCAGTCAAATCCAGGTGAAGAACACTGGACTTCTGTGAAATGTATCCTTAAGTACTTGAGAAGAACTAAGGATATGATGTTGGTCTTTGGTAACGGAGAACTCCAAGTTCAAGGATACACAGACTCGGACTTCATGTCCGATATAGATGATCGAAAGTCGACATCTGGCAGACTGTTTGTGCTGGAAGAGTTCCAAGCAAACGGTGATACCATCTCATCCACGATTACCTTGAGAAAGGTTACGTTGAGGTCAAGAGAGTCAACTCCGCAGATAATGTGGCAGACCCACTTACAAAGCCGTTGGGCCAGCAGAAGATCGAAGCCCACCTTGAGAAGATGGGACTTAGACTTGTAGCCAATTGGCTTTAGGACAAGTGGGAGATTGTTAGATATATGTGCCCTAGAAGCCAGAATTGGCTGACACTTGTAATACACTTCTAGGGGCAAAATTATAATTTTGACTATAATTAATGAAATGGGTTATTTTCTATCACACCTGTGTATTTAGTGTCTGTGATACATCCTTTGAGTTAATGGTAATGATAATTCATATTTTCAAGAGTTGAAAATTTAAGACATGAATAATCATTATTAACTCATAAACAGCTCCCGACCATAGGATCATCACGAGGATGGTGATTGATCCGGAAGGTTGGTGTACAATCGCTTCTCTTTAGTAGATGAGTCTTGAGTCTACGGTGTGGAGACATCGGAGCGAGAGTACAGGTACTCGTTAGAGAACGAGGGCACTGAGCGTGACCACCTCGAGTAGTCATTAGGAAGTCTACCTTCTCGTCAATGACTGACTCGATGCTGCAGTAGTGTGTCTGGTTCTTTGACCTGAGATGCATCGGCAGTTCACCTTGAGGGTGTTATAGTTTGACTACACCATTACTCGATCTCCTAGCCATATGGAACCCTGAGGTGTATGTTGGCTATGACATGTTCTTTGTAGGAACTGGATTGCATCAAGATGGGATCTATCTACCTCGGTGGTAGAGGAGCAGCCCTATGATAATCATGAGAATCAAGTCCTGAAGCCCATGGCCATGGCAGAGTGAAATAATAGAAAGAGTTTCTATTTAGATTTTCACATTGGACTCGAATCGAATGATTATATCATATGACAGAGACTAGGGTTTGACGAGTTTACCTTAACCCTAATCTGATCGGGGCTCAAGATAGAAGAACTTAATCACACAGGTAGCTGCACCAAGAGGTTCACATTCAGCTCTGATGGGTTGCCACCATATACTGCTAGGTGTCACTGGTGGATTTTGGGAGCAATTAGAATGATTTAGATGATCGATCATTCTAGCTGTTCGAATCAGAAGAGTTCTGATCCATCGAAAGGAGTTTCGATGATGTCGATGATAGAGATCATGACATATCTTGGAGATCAACCCTTCAACCAATCATGGCTTTGTCTACCATAGAGGTTGAGTACATTGTAATGACTGAGGCTACAAAGGAAGTCTTTGGCTTAGGTGGCTGATTGTTGAGTTGGAGGTGGAGCAAAGCAAGGTTACACTATACAGTGACAGTCAGTATTCTGCTACTGACATAGAACCCAGTCTATCATGTGCACACAAAGCATATAGATGTGAGGTACAATAAATCAGAGAATTGGTGGAGGAAGATGAAGTGAAACTGATGAAGGTCCATACCAAGGAGAATCAGTTTGATGCCCTCACAAAGGTATTCCTCAGAGATAGCTTTCAAATGTGTGTGGCACGGATGGATCTACTAAGAAAAGATGAGTTCACAAGAACTTGGAAGCACCAAGATGGAAAATGTAAGCTCGGAAGTGGTGCTCCCAAATCTTGAAAACATGAGAAGAAAGATCAAGGAAAGATGGGAGTAGGCTAGAGAAGAGATTAGTCTAGATAAATGTGGTACAAGAACTTAGCTGGCTCACCTTGAGACTAGGTCGGCTAAGTTGGAAATTGGGCCAGCTCAGTCTCAAACTGGATCATCTATGTCTCAATGAAAATTTAGATAGAAAGTAGTATTTTTGGGATTACTGGCATGGTACACAACTGGATTGGCTCAGTATCGTAGGATTAGTTTTATGTACGTGGGTTGTTGAATTTGGGAGAGTTTTTCTATGAGCTTGGGACTTGATTCTTTTGTAAAGTACTTATATTGAAAATAGGTCAAGGATTGTAACGTGCTATAAATTACACTAAATAAAATACTTTTCCCCTAGAAAATTCTTCTTCTTCTTTTCTCTATTCCTTGAATCCATTGATCATGCTTCCACATAAATCTCTAGGAGAAGTTCATTCCTTGTTATTGGCTGATCACTAGTGGCCACGCCAATCCATTTGAGGAGATCTTATTTTCCCAACAAGATGGATATTAACATGGCATTACTGCATGGATATTTGGAGGAGAGCATCTACATGGAGTAGCTACTAGGGTTTAGAGAGCCTGAAACAAAAGGGAAGGTGTATTTGCTACAGAAGTCATTGTACGTGTTGAAACAGTTGCTGAGGCAGTGGTACAAGCGCTTCGACACCTTCATGAGGAGCATCGACCATTCCAAATATGAATTTGATCCTTGTGTGCATGTTCAATCTCTAGAGGATGGGTCTAGGGTGTTCTTACTCTTATACATAGATGACATGCTGATAGCATGTGGGAGTAAGAAAGTTGTGCAGGAGCTGAAGGTTGCATTATCTCAAAAGTTCGAGATGAAGGATTTAGGGCCTGTGAGGAAGATCTTGTTGGAAATATGTGTTAGATATATGTGCCCTAGAAGCCAGAATTGGCTGACACTTGTAATACACTTCTAGGGGCAAAATGATAATTTTGACTATAATTAATGAAATGGGTTATTTTCTATCACACCTATGTATTTAGTGTCTGTGATACATCCTTTGAGTTAATGGTAATGATAATTCATATTTTCAAGAGTTGAAAATTTAAGACATGAATAATCATTATTAACTCATAAACAGCTCCCGACCATAGGATCATCACGAGGATGGTGATTGATCCGGAAGGTTGGTGTACGATCGCTTCTCCTTAGTAGATGAGCCTTGAGTCTATGGTGTGGAGACACCGGAGTGAGAGTACAGGTACTCATTAGAGAACGAGGGCACTGAGCGTGACCACCTCAAGTAGTCATTAGGAAGTCTACCTTCTCGTCAATGACTGACTCGATGCTGCAGTAGTGTGTCTGGTTCTTTGACCTGAGATGCATCGATAGTTCACCTTGAGGGTGTTATAGTTTGACTACACCATTACTCGGTCTCCTAGCCATATGGAACCCTGAGGTGTATGTTGGCTGTGACATGTTCTTTGTAGGAACTGGATTGCATCAAGATGGGATCTATCTACCTCGGTGGTAGAGGAGCAGCCCTATGATAATCATGAGAATCAAGTCCTGAAGCCCATGGCCATGGCAGAGTGAAATAATAGAAAGAGTTTCTATTTAGATTTTCACATTGGACTCGAATCGAATGATTATATCATATGACAGAGACTAGGGTTTGACGAGTTTACCTTAACCCTAATCTGATCGGGGCTCAAGATAGAAGAACTTAATCACACAAGTAGCTGCACCAAGAGGTTCACATTCAGCTCTGATGGGTTGCCACCATATACTGCTAGGTGTCACTGGTGGATTTTGGGAGCAATTAGAATGATTTAGATGATCGATCATTCTAGCTGTTCGAATTAGAAGAGTTCTGATCCATCGAAAGGAGTTTCGATGATGTCTATGATAGAGATCATGACATATCCCATTACCATACAGAACTGAACCTAACTGGGTCACACAAACAAGGGTTTGAATCTGGTGATCATCAATTGAACTGATCTAGTTCAATTGATCTGAATGAGATTCAATTAGGTTCAAGGAAATCGTGCTAGCACTCGATTGAACCTAACGTTCTTCTTTTACTATCATAAATAAGTTGTCCTGACTGAGCCAAAGGAGTTTGTGCTCAATCAGAGGCCTTCATATGGTCTGACTGGAGGTTGTCCAAGTCAGAATAGGTTGTCTTATTTGTAAGACATTACCTGCCATTTTTGGTCACCTGCCATTTCTTGTTCTTTGACTTTGGTCAAAAGTCTACCTTTGACTGGTCAAACGTTGACCATTCACCCTTTGACTTTTGACCACATGTCATGCACCTATTGGAGAGCTGGTGGGGGCCTGTCCCCCTACCAGAACCTAGCAAGGAGAAGGGCGCACGCCAAGGGTGGCGTGAGCCCAAGTAGGAGGCGCCTAGGAGTCCTTGTTGGACAAGGACTCCACCTCCCTTTTGGATTCCAATCAGAGTTCTACTAAAAATCCAGTTTGACTGGTCTTAAGCGCCCTCTAAGGAGGAATCCAGGGGTCTCTATTCCAACCAATCAGATTTAGATCTGATTTCACAAAGGGTTGTGATTGGTTGAGAGGAAGAGGAGTTGGATCACAAGAGGTCTATAAATAAGACCCTGCGCCCAACCCTAATAAAAAAAGTGAATGCAATTGAGAAACCCCATGCCCCAAGGCTGCCTCTCCCCTCCTTCTCCACGCCATAGCTTCTTCTCCCCTTGCTCTCCACATCCAAAAGGTGTTTTGGACTTAGGTTGGTGCGATTCAGATCAAGGAAAGGTGATCAAAAGCAAGAAGGTTGCGCTGCTGCAAAAGGACAACTGCAGATCTTCAAAAGAGTTTTGAAGATCCTCCAGATTAGATCCAGATCTGATTTTTGGAGGTGTGATAGAGAAGAAGAGGATCTCCAGATCCAACCCGAGTGGATACCGGTAGAGGCCAGGCGCTTGCGTGGCTAAGATCTAGAACCTTCCGCTGTAATCAGGATCATCTACAGGGTAATAGGATTACCCAAATCAGGTAAATTAAATTTGATTTAATTTATCTTATTTTATTTTATTTATTAAAATAATAAGAATCAGATCTGAAACATATCAAGATCTGATTGAGATCAAGAGAAAATTTTTGAAATATATCTCTTGATCTAATCAGATCTAGACGAACCTGGACCGGGAAATCTGGATTTTCCTTCAATATGTCCCAAAGCCAATTATCAACCTATTGATGGTTAGACTATACATTTGTAATTGTATATGAATTATAAATTAATAAAAATTATTTTAGTATTTTTCATCATAAATTCTGCTATCTTCTAATGAACTCATGTGTTATGATGAAGTCCTTAAGACTATCTAGATTCAACAAAGGATGATTTATCATTTAGTCCTTAAATTGTTCACGATCAAATGATATGTTATTATTAAAAACAATAATGTTTATCGAGTGTAGGTCATTGTGTATCATATGTGTTGATTGTCCTCTTAACCAAGAAGTATGGAGATACTATTATGGCATGCAGGTGAAGTGTAGGGGTACATTTCACTGAACATGATCCAACTGCATAGCTTTCTGCTATCAAGAGTTGCTCGTGAAGGATATGGGGATATCACCATGGTGGCTTACAAGCAACTCACTGTACTTAGGTATCGGACTATCTGAATTTCTAATTCAATGATGGAAGGCTATTGGGTGTAGTCAAGTACTTCTAAAGTCAGTACATATGTCAAGATGGGATTGACCACTCTAAGTATTTGAGTAAGTGCATCAGTATATTTTAATTTAGCAAAACCTCAGTCGGGGTAGTCCATTCGATGGACACTGTAATTTGAAATAATCTATAGATGATTTTTCAGGGTTGATAGTTAAATCCTAGGTCATTTTTTGAGCATTAAGGTCAAAGGGATGAATTATACGGTAACCATATTCCACAGGTTCGTCGATGTTGCATTGCGATAAATTTGATCTATCTGAATATCGGATACATTGCTAGATGGTCACATTGATTGGTATAGAAAATTAATTTCCATGTTATCGGCTTAGGATTCGAATCGATGGGGTCATACATAATAGAAGTTACTACCTGATCTGATGGCTGATCTAGAGTCCTGATAGACTGGGCCTCTGAGTCTCACTCATTTGAGACTCTCTAATCAAGAGTCCCACTGGTCTGGAACTCTATGATGATGAGTTTCATTCATTTAGGATACTGGGTTCAAGAGTCCCACTGGATTGGGACTCTTCGAGAGTTTTATAGTGATGGGACTCTGTTGCAATACTCCAACTCAATTGGGATACTATGTTTATTAAAGATTAATTAACTATTTGATTGTTGATTAGCTTAACTTAATTAAGCGATGAGGATTTGATCAAGTTTGATTGAATTGGATTCGATTGGATTTGTCCCGATTAGGTGATGAGTTGACCTAATCATTATAGGAGATTTAACCCTAATTTGATCAGGCACTGGACCAAATTAATTTCTAATTTGATTAGAAATTAAATAGGTTGGGTTAAGGCTAATTGGATTGGGTTTAATCTGGTCTAGTTAGTTTTGAATTAATTTAGTTTGGTTGAAACCAACTTGGACTAATTCAAACCCTATTTGAATTCAAACCTCCTTATGCGCCATCTCATGTTTGACTTTTCTACCTTGCCCACACCCATCTTTATTTTTATGGAAGTTTCTCTCATGAAGAAAAGGAATTTGCACCCCCCCTTTCTTTCTCTTTTTGACCTGGTCCAAGTGTTGGACCAGTTCAAACTCTTTTGAATTTTTAATCCAAAGAGGTTGGTTTGGTTGAAACCTCCCTCTCCCTCTTATCCTTATCTCCATGCCCTTTTTTCTTTATGGTCACCAATTTTTTTGAAAAATGGTGCATGCACATAGAAAGAAAGTCATTCTATGTGTGAAATAAGTGGTATGGGCATTGGAATTGGATTGGCTTGCATTTGAATTCAAATACTAGAAGTTGGTTGAAACTAGTTCAACCAATCTTAACCTATCCACTACACACAACATTTCTACTTATTTTTCATGCAATAAATTGTGATGATTTTTTTGATGTGAAAAAGAAGGAGAAACCATTCCATGGTACAAGTTTAAAACTAATTGGGCATTGGTTTTGGGCGATAAAAATTCTAGAGTGAAGGTGAGTAGGGTCCCATAGCACTTTATTTTTTCCTCATGCCTCTATTCTCTTCTAATTTTCACCTCTAAGGACATCTAATTTTTAGATATGATCTAAATAAGGTTTATAGATTTGGATGTCATCTTTCTATAAAAACTTGTTTCCTAGAAAAACTCCATATAGAGAGGGCATGAGAGGACTTTTAGTGCATCAATATTTTTGGACCGAGTGAAATCTTAGATTTGGGAATCTGGGTTCGGATTGGGAGATTGAGTGTTGTGAGCATCAGATCACCACCAAACTTTGTATTCCATCTCATCATCCTCCAAAGAATGAGTTCTAATTTTTTGGAGCATCCAAAAATTAGAAAGTGGATGATTGATCAGATCAATCATGATCAACCATCAAAGGCTCCGTCGAGGAGCTAGCACTCCAGTGGGGCTGATCGGGATCAAGATCTCCATGTGGACCAACCGTAGAGGCCGGACACATGTGTAGCTGCAGTATGATAGTAGAGTATTATCTACTATATTTAAATTATGGTGATCAACTATCCATAAAAAGGTATTATGTTTTGAACAGATAGATGTAGTAAAGAGTTTGCTGCATAATTTTATTTTTCAAATCTATATGAATGCATGTATCTTATGTTTAGATCTTTAGTGTAGAATTTAATATTTTTATATGATCAGTAAGTAATTAATTAGATTAATTACTTCTTTCACTGCATCTTTGTTATTTTTAAAAAAATTTTTGAAAGTAGCACTACAAACCCTGCACTGCATCTTTCAAGTGATATCAGAGCAAGGTTTGCTAAACATGATATTCTTGCATGTTTAGATTGATAATTTAGATTTGATCTAAATATTAATATAATAATCTAATTAATCAAATCTAAAAATTAAAATCAAGATCGCATGGACTGAAGGTTATCCTATTGCAGAGTTTACACCCTACAGTGAAAAGATTGTCCTGGTACGTTGCTGATCTAAATCGTTAGTTATAAAACCTTAGATCTGATCTAATATTTTTATAATCTAACTAAATTAGGCTTTAATTTAATTTTTGATCATGAATGCATGTTTAGGTAGTATCTAAAGTTTGATTCATGATTTAGTATTATGTATTGTACATAGTTTCATATTAAACCCTACAACTAGTATTGTTTGTGAATTGAGCAAATTCAATTTTAAAGTGAGTTGACTCAATTGGTGAACATTGCTAAGTTATAAAGAATCTTTTAAAATTTTAAAAAATATTTTTGAAATGTCGAACCCTAATGCTCAGCCCATAAACTTAATTAAAATTAAGTATAATGATTTAGTGTCTAGAATTATGAATTAAGACTCTAAGTCATTAATCATAAACTTGTGGATTATTCGATTAGCTGAATTAGGTCCATAAATTTAGTTAGACCTAAGGTTAGTTTAAGAATAGATTAATTTAGAGTAATTGATCAAATCTAATTAAATGTTAATTTAGATTAGGTCAAGGACTCTATAGACTTAATTATAATAGTTGTAGTTGGTCAAGTCCATGCTTTTAACGAAGACCAAATGGACTTGATTCATGGCTATACAGTCGAACCCATAATTACTAGATTGATCAAATTGAAACTAATGAACCGGATGGTGTCTAAGGTAAGTTTGAAAGTTTGACCAATGGTTTTTAATTGGGAGCTACTCGCATTGATTTGATCTTTGACGAGTTAATGGCATATCCCTTTCACTAATCTCACATACCCGACCATCCTAGTGAATTAGATTTTGATTAGATCACTTAGTGATTTGGACTCACCCATGTCAATTAGGTAAATCAATCTGACTAATTTAGGTGCAACTAATGCCACCTTTGATTAGATCCTTTTTAATCTGACTTTGTGAAGTTAGTGGAAGGATCAAAATTAGCATGCTGATTTTCTCTTTCTTCTTAAAATATATTAATTAAATTATCTAAAATTATTAGATCCTCAAAAATAAAATAGTTATATAGATAACTAAATCATAGCCTCCCATTAAGTTGAGTGATACTAAGTTCATTAGTATAATGATCATTGGAGGCCCAAAGGCCTGGTGATTATTGACTAATGAAATTATCATTCATCAAATAATAATTTGGTTAAGTCTTTCTGATGGTGGTTAGGTTGGCCGACCAAAGTCGGGATTGATCATTTATTGGTTAGATAAGATCAAATATGGTCATATTAATGTTGGACCTAATCGAACTTTTTTAATGGAGGTCAAAGCCTACTAATTAGGTTTTCTGGGCAAAATCAATATTACTAAAAGTTATTTAGAGAAATAATTGATTTTGAATCTACCCATAGATGCACATGGGTTAACCAACCAAAGTTGGGCTCGTGTGTAGTCTATATGGATTGTAGTACCCACTAAGAAATTAAAGTAATTCCTTGAATTGGAAGTAGAGGCTATCAATTTGTATAAAATAGTGAGAGAACCTTTAGACTAAATTTCAAGTCTTTAGGAAAATTGATTCATATACTAATTAGGTTTGATTTTTTTTTTTATGTAGAAATGGCCACTAATCTATCGCTCCAGTCATTGTTAGACAATGATAAATTAATGGAACTCAACTTCGATAGCTGGTATCATAAGTTGAAAATCATCCTGGAGCATAAGCGGATCCTTTATATATTAACGGATCCAGCACTTGAGGAGCTAGCTCCGAATGCTAGAGGAGTGATATGAGACACTTACCAGAAGTAGCACAACGATCGTACCACCATTCAGTGCATATACTGGTGGCAAAGAACGATGAGTTTAGTCATAGGTTCGAAAATGCCCAGCCATAGGAGATGCTTCAAATGTTGAATGACTTCTTTGGCATGCCTGACGATGTTGAAAGGCACAAAACAAGTTATGCCATTTTCAACGCTCGGATGAGGGATGGGGCCTCAGTCATCGATCATGTATTGCACATGATCGAAATGATTGAGCACCTTAGCAAGCTGCACTTTTCCCTGCACGAGCAGCTTGGTAAGGATGTGATCCTTAATTCCTTGCTTAAGTCCTTCCTTTCCTGACTCATTTTAGAATGACAAAGCCTGCAGTCAACTATCATGACTTATTAGAATTGCTGTAGAACTTTGAGAAGGATCACCAACTCCATAAGAAGATGGTGAATGTAGTGGGAGGGTCTTCTTCTGATCATCGTTCCTTTAAGAAAGAGAAGAAGAATAAGAAGAAGAAGAATAAGAAGGTGCAGCCTAATGTTGGGATGACTGCGCAGGGTCAGACCAAGAAGCATAAGTTCGACTAAAGCCAGGCAGAGTGCTTCTTCTGCAAGAAGCATGGGATACTAAAAGAGAAACTATCCTCTGTACATTGCCTCCCTAGACCTGAACAGGCCAAGGAGGAAGCAAGTGGATGTTGGGCAAGGTAATTATATGATAACACCTTGTATTTTTTTCTTATTTGATTCTATTACCTGGGTATTAGATACTGGAAGCTCTTATCATATTTATAATTCTATGCAAGGCTTGTAGGTCAGTAAGAGATTTGATCAAGGTGAGAGATTCCTGAACGTTGGAGATGAAAGACAAGTTCCAATTCTAGCTTTAGAAATTATGAACCTTGTAATCAATTCAAATAAAGTTATTCTTAATGAATGTTATTTTTGTCCAACTTTTTCATTGAATGTCAATTCTGTAGGCCTTTTGGACATAAATGGTTATGAAATATCAATAAAAAAAAAATTATAATATCATTTTGAATGGTGTTATAATTTTTATTGGATAATTGAATAATGATATTTATTTATTAACTATGCCTATTAACATGGCTCAATCCTTCGATAAATGCCCTAGAATTAGTGGTGTCCGAAGTCTACCTTTAGTACTATAAATAGGGTCATATTAACAAGAATAGAATAAATAAGTTAGCTCAAGAAGAAATTCTTGAGATTAGTGATTGTGAATCACTTCTGGCCTATGAGTCCTGTCTTCTTAGTAAGATGACCAAATCACTTTTTACTGAAAAAGATAAACAAGCCACCAAACTCCTGAGTCTAGTATATTTAGATATATGTGGATCCATGAGCTCAAGTCCCAGAGGTGGATATTTCTACTTCATAACCTTCACAAATGATCTATTGAGATATGGGTACGTCTATTTAATGAAGCATAAGTTGGAGTCATTTGAAATATTCAAACTATTTCAAAATGAGGTAGAGAAGCAAACAGAAAAGAGTATTAAAATTCTTTAGTTTAACCGAGGGGGTGAGTTCCTTTTCAACGAGTTTCTGACATATCTAGGGAAGAATGGAATTCTCCCCCAATGGATCCCTCCTGAAATACCTTAACATAATGGTGTGTCTAAAAGGAGGAATTGGATCCTATTGGACATGGTTCGATCCATGATGGGGTTTGCTGCTTTGCCGATCTTCTTATAAGGATATGCACTCGAGTCAACTTGTTACATTCTTAATAGAATTTTAAGTAAATATATCAATAAAATACCATATGAGATATGCATAGGGTGTAAGCCAGTGCTCTCACACCTTAGGGTTTGGAGGTATCCAGCTTATGTCAAATGTTTAATGACAGACAAGCTTAGACCTAGGTCTGATAAGTGTAGTTTTATAGATTATCCAAAAGAAATCAAAAGGTATTACTTCTATCTTGTTGATGAGAAAAAAATGCTTATCAGCCTTAAGGCAGTCTTTTTAGAAAAGGAATTTCTTGGTGAAGGAACTAATGCCTCTAAGATTGAACTGAATGAAGTTCGACAGGTGGAAGAATAGACACAAGTTGTTAAATCTGAGCTGGATCTAATTAGATCAGAACCAAAATCCATTGTAGATGCATCCTTAAGGTGATCTGGTAGAGTACCACATCAATCAAATAGATACTATGGTTTCTTGATCTGGAACGGGGATCCTATCAAACTCGATGAGAACGATGAGGATCCGATCACCTACATGAATTAAATGCAGAGATCCGACTCTGAGAAATGGCTTGAGGCTATGAAATCTAAAATAGAGTCCATGAAAGTCAATGATGTATGGATATTAATTGACCCACCTGAAGGGATAAAATCTATAGAGTGTAAGTGGATCTTCAAAAGAACAAGAGACATAGATGGAAAGGTGGAGACCTATAAAGCCCATCTGATTGCCAAAGGATATCGTCAATGTTATGGTATTGACTATGATGAAATATTCTCTTCTATGGCAATGCTCAAATTCATTTGAATTATGCTTGCTATTGCTGTCCATTTGGACTATAAAATCTGGAAGATGGATGTGAAAATGACTTTTCTAAATAGAGAATTGGATGCAGAGGTGTATATGATATAGTTTGAAAGATTCACATCCATTGATAAGTCTAAAATGTGTAGGCTTCAAAGGTCTATTTATGGACTAAAGCAGGCATCTCGGAGTTGGAACATACGATTTGATAGAATAATTAAATAGTATGGCTTTATTAAGACTGAAGAGAAGCCCTGCATATACAAGTGGGCTAATTATTAGATATGTGTCCTAGAAGTCAGATTGGTTAAACACTTATAATATACCTCTAAGGATAATTTTATAATTTTGAGTATAAATTAATAAAAGAGTTATTTTCTATCATAGTGTGTATTTAAAGTATCTGTGATACATCTTTTGAGTTAATGGTAATGATAATTCATTTTTTTAAGAGTTAAAAATTTAAGATATAAATTTTTATAATTAACTCATAAACTACTCCTGACAGTAGGATCATCACGAGGATGGTGATCGATCTAGAAGGTTGGTGTATGATCACTTTCTTAGGATAGATGTATCTTGAGTCTATGGTGTGGAGATACTGGAGCGAGAGTACAGGTACTTATTAGAGAATGAGGGCACTGAGCATGACCACCTCGAGCAGTCATAAGAAAATCTACCTTCTCATCGATGATTGACTCGATGCTGTAGTGGTATATTTGGTTCTTTGACCTGAGGTGTACTGACAATTTATCTTAAGGGTGGTATGGTTTGACTACACCATAACTCGGTCTCCTAGCCATTCAAAATGCTGAGATGTATGTTGGCTATGGCATGTTCATTGTAGGAATTGGATTGCACTAATAGGAGATTTATCTACCTCGGTGGATGAGGAGTAGGCCTATGAGAATCATGAGATTAAGTCCTTAAGCCCATAGCCAAGGCAGAGTAAAGATGATAGAAAAAGTTTCTATTAGAGTTTCACATTGGACTTAAATCGAATGATTAATTCATATGACGGATGTTGGGTTTGATGAGTTTACCTTTACCTTAATCTAGTCGGGGCTCAAGATAGAAGAACCCAATCGCATAGGTAACTACACCGAGAGGTTCATTTTTAGTTCTGATGGGTTGCCACCATATACTGCTAGGTGGTACTAGTGGATTTTAGGAGTAATTAGAATGATTTTGATGATCAATCATTCTAATTGTATGAATCAAAAAAGTTCTAATCCATCGAAAGGTGTTTCGATGATGTCGATGATGGAGATCGCGACATGTCTTATTATCATATAGAATTAAATCTAACTATATCACACAAATAAGTATTTGGGTTTGGATGTCATCAATTGAGCTAACCCAATTTGATTGATTTGGATCAGATCCAATCAGGTTCAAGGTAATCGTGCTAGCACACGATTGAGCCTAACTTTCTTCTTCTGTAATCTTTCTGATTCGTTGTAATTGAGTCAAATTTAATTTAACTTATTCTTGTATTTTGAATGAATTTATTTTCAACTAACTAAAACAAGTTCATGTTAGACTAATTGTAGAAATTAAATCCATTCATAGTCAAATTGGACTAGGGTCAAAAGTTGACCTAATTAAGAGAGTTGAGGGTCACCTGATCAAAGGCTTCTAGAAAATTCTTTGGAAACTAGTTTGCTCTAATTTTTGGATATGAGGTAGGGCTCGAGACATTATATGGATGTCCAAATTTCATGATTTATGGTAAAGTTTTGATTGAGTTATAATAGAGTTTTATTTGGATCAAACTCTTGAAGGGAGTCCCATGCGCCATGTACTCCTCCTCATCCTTTCTTCATGCCACCTTGGGAAGTGTTTTGGCTAACCAAACTTGTTGAAGAGCAGGTTTGGGATGTGGGCTATCAGGTAGGAGTCCTAAGTAATCAAGCAAACAAGTTGCTTGATCACTTAGGAGTCTTAGATGGTGCATAACATAAAAAAAACCTTTTCATGCCATATCGATGCAATGTAAGAAATATTTTCTCATGCCCAAAAAGGCTATCACCCCTTCCATCTTCCACACCCTCTCTGATCCTCTCTCTCTCCTTTTTCTAAGTGTTAATGGTTGGAAATAAATCTGAGAAGAAGATCTAATTAATATTGAGAAGATTTCATCATCTACGTGGTGATGTTCGTGAGACGGACAGACTGCCTTCAGAAGTTATTTTGAAGATTCTTTAGATCAGATCCAAATATGATCTTTGGAAAAAAAATTTATGAGGAGAAGACATCCAGATTCTGCCTGAGTGGATACTGGTATAGGCAAGGCGCATGCATGGCTCCTTTCAGAACCTCAGGATAGATCAGGATCATCGTAGGATAATCTGATTACCTAAAATAAGGTATGAAATTAAGTTAGTTTTAATTTTATTTTAATCTTAATTTTAGATCTTAAAGAATCAGATCTAAGATATCTCTGATCTGATTATGATCTTAGAAGAAAAAATTTTGAAATATTTTTTCTGATCTAATCAGATCTGAACGATCTTGTGCCGGAAAACAAGGTTTTTCTTACAACTGATATCAGAGCTACGTTAGTAGTTCTTCAGATCTATCTTAGATCTAATTTTATTTTTATTTATAATCTGATATTAAAAAATTTTAGATGCCACATCAGATGTGATTAGATCTAAAATTAAAAAATTAAAAAATTAAATTATTTAGATCTAATATGTATGAGATGCATGACTAGACTAGGTATAGAATAGTTCTATGTGTAGTCTAGTATGATCATGTATTTAATTTGATTAAATATAATTTTAATTCTATTTAATTTTTATTTTTTTGATGTTATAATTATTTTAATTAGATCTAAAAATAAAAAATAAAGTTTTTAATTTTTGATTTATTCATATGAGATATGAAAGATGCATGCTTAGACTAGTTATAGAATAGTTCTATAAAATATCTATAATAGTCTTATTTAATGTGATCAAATTTAAATTCTATTTTTTAGATATTATATGTATATATTAGATCTGAAAGCATGCATATTTAATTTAGTTATGATATATGAGATATATGCAAAACATGTATAAGTTAGATCATTAATCGTATGTATAATATATGATTTAGATCTAACTAGTTTATAGTAGAAATTATATTTATGATTAAGACATTCCCCTTGGCCGTCCGATCATAAGAACAAAGTATGATGTAAAGATCCTCTCCTTCCATTCGATGGGATGTTCTTATGATGTGTAGGGGTGTTGCACGTTCGTTCATTCTTAATCAGAAATCAAAACTTATTTTTCTGCAAAAACCTAGATCCTGAAACCCTAGGATTTTATAACATGTTTTGTTCATGAATCCAAAACTTAATTAATAATTAAGATTATAAAATTAATTAGATCTAAAAATTATAAATTTTTAGATCTAAGATATATTCATAAAATTTGGTTCGGGCTTGGGTACCTTAATTAGGTCTAGCAGTTGATCAAACCGAATCAAGAGTTGGTTAGGTGGGATCAAAGAAAGCATAGATTTGACCAGTCTAATAGAATTAAGTCTGGGTCAAGATTGAATCACATTTAGATGTGACTCGATTGAGTCAAGACCTAATTTGGCTCTGCAGTTTGAGTCTAGATTGTAAGCTAACCCAATTGGTTCTGAATCGATAATTTGGTGTCTTAGATAAGTCTGGCAGATACGATCGACTAATTTTAAATTAGGAGCTACTTGACTTGAATACGTTCTTGTCGAGTTAATGGCATATCCCTTCTATCTATCTCACTTACCTGGCCATTTATGTCGATCTTGTTCTGATTCGAGGTGGCTAATAATTCGAGCCAACCCATGCCACTAGGTTAGTCATAATTGTTATGACTAAGTCAAGTCAAGTTTAAAGAGACCTAAATTAAATCTTGCTAAGAAAATATTAAGTCTAAGATCTTCCATCATTGTAAATGTGCAGACCCTTCTCGGGGTTAATTGCTTTTGGTTGGATATAGTGGTTCAGTTGCACTGGAAAGATGAAACCATGTGTATTAGGCATTAGATGCTATGGGTTGGAGGATGGGTTGGGCTCAATATTTTAAATACGGCGAGAGACCCAATCAGGAATTAAATTCGTGCAAATGGTGGGTCTGACTTAACTAAGAAGTGGATCAATATTTCGGACATGATGAGATTCATGAATTAGAGATCATGATTGGGTTCACCATGGTTAAAGAATCATTAGATAAGAATTGTTCACTCATCAGTTGACTCATCATCAATAACTATTAGGTGAGGTGATGAGCCAATCGATGGGATCGCACCGCACCACCCACTAGAAATTAATAATCATGGAGATTTTTGCATCTCTACCAAGGGAGTGTATGGATCTGAGTAAATAGTGAAAGCCTAATTTATTTAAAAATAAAATTTCTAAATAAATTAGTTAAGTCTAATTATAAAATCTAACTAGAAACTTTGACTCTCTATAGGAAAATGTATGCGTCCAACCTACTAGCCCGTATCCTGGACACCCATAGATTGACCGAACCCATCTATAAGGATTGTCTCTAAAACTTTAAAATTATTTTGGGTTCTAAGAAGTTGACTCATATGTTGGAACAGGATCCTTCCATCTTACCAGCCCGTCCATCCGCTGATCAGAGGTCATCTCTCAAGAAGTGGGTGGACGAAGATAATAAAGTCAAGTATTACATGTTGGACTCGATGTCTGATGAGCTCCAGCACCAACATGAAGACGTTAAGACTAGCCGCCAAATGTTGGCTCACCTACAAGAGTTATTTGGTGAACAAAGTCGCATAGCCAAATATCAAGTCACCATATGACCTTTTGAAGGTCAAATACATGATTGACAGTCAGTCCAAGATCATTATCTGATGATGATCAAGGACTTATAAGAGCTTAAAAAGCTCAGTGTAAAGTTAGATCAAGATTTGCAGATTGATATAATTCTATAGTCCTTGACTGATGCGTATGGGCAGTTCATCATGAACTATCATATATATAAACTTCAGAATACCTTAGCTGAGCTCATGAACATGCTGGTTACTGCTGAGCTTTCTATGAAAGGTTCTAAAGGCTCAATACTTGCTATGGAGCAGACTTCTTCCAAGAGAAAGTCATTTGAAAAGAAGAAGTCCATGAAGAAGCAAAAGGTGGATGGTGGGAAGAGGAAAAAGGTAGAGCCAAAGAGAAGGCCGCTGACAAAAAAAATATTTTCATTATAATACTGATGGCCATTGGAAGTGGAACAACCCTATTTACTTGGCCAGCCTGAAGAACAAGAAGGAGGTAGGTCCTTCTGGAGGTTTGCTCGCTATAGAATCTAATTTTATGATTTTTTTTGCATCCAGTTGGGTGCTTGACTCTAATTCTAGTGCTCACTTATGCACTTCTATGCAGGATCTTGAGGATAGTAGAAGGCTGAGGGATGGTGAGATGATCCTACACATTAAAAATGGTGCAAGAGTTGCTGTTGTGGCTGTGGAAACCTACCTTCTATGATTACTATCAGGATTAGACTTAGTACTTAGAGACTATTTTTATGTGCCTGCAGCAAGCAGAAATTTGACTTCTATTTCATGTTTAACATAGGAAAGCTATGTAATTAGTTTTCTTAAGGACCATTGTAATATTCTTTATGAAAAAAATAAAATTGCAAGCAGTTTTCTTATAAATGATCTCTATCAGTTACATATTGATGTTTCTATTTTCAATATCGAGCAAAATGTGAATGCTATAGGATCAAAACAATCGAGGTATAATCCAAATGATAGGTATCTACAGCACCTTAAGATAGGCCATATAGCGGAAGACAGGGTTAACAAATTGCAAAAATGACCATGCTTTCTTTTGACATTTGAGTTATATCTGATTTATGAATCATACCTTCATGGCAAAATGACCAAGCTTTCTTTTGTAGGACATGGAGAAAGAGCCACAGACCTACTTGCCCTAGTACATACTGATGTGTATAGCCTATTTGATGTACCGACTAGAGGAAACTATGTCTACTTCATCATCATTATCGATGATTTATCTCGATACAGATATATATACTTGATGCGACATAAGACTAAAGCTTTTAAAAAGTTCAAAAAATTCAGACTCGAAGTAGAAAATAAATAAAAAAAATCTATTAAGATTCTTCGATTAGATCGAGAAGGCAAAAACCTTAGTCGAGAATTTCTAGACTATCTTAAGGATAATGGCATAGTCTCTTAATGGACTCCACTTAGAATGCCTCAACTCAATGGGATTTCAGAATGAAAAAATTAGACCCTATTAGATATGGTTCGATCCATGATGTGCTTCACAAACCTTCTTATATTTCTTTAGGGACATAGTCTGATGACCGCTATATATTTACTGAATAAGGTTCTCTCTAAGACCGTTCCTACCACACTATATGAGATATGGCATGGTAAGAAACTAAGTCTGAATCCACTCAAAATTTGAGATTGTCCGACCCATGTCAAGAGACAATAGACGGACAAATTAGAGTCTAGGTCCTTTAGAGCTTGATTTATTGAATATCCTAAAGAGTCATTAGGATATTATTTCTATATTCTGAAAGACCATATGTGATTGTGAGTCGACATGCTATTTTTCTTAAAAAATAGTTTATTCAAGATGGTGGCATCAAAAGATAGATTAGACTTGAGAAGAAAGTCTTCGATGAGAAATGAGCTAAGAAACCTATGGAACCCAATTAGATTGAGCCAACCCAGACACTACCTCCTCCACCTCGTAGATCAAGTAAATATTTTCATCCTCCTGAAAGGTGCTTAGGTACTGTATCAGAAGACGTAGAAAAAATATTAGTCATGGGAAATATGGTTCATGGTGATGATCCCAAAACCTATGATGAGATGATATTAGATATTGACTTCGAAAAATGGTTAAAGGAAATAGGTCAGAGATTGACTCAATGCGTTCGAACCGAGTCTGGACCTTGGTAGATCCTCTTGAAGGTATAGTACCTATTGGATATAAATGGATCTTCAAGAGAAAGAGAGGTGCTGATGGAAATGTAGAGACATCCAAAGCAAGGCTCATCGCAAAAGGATATAGTCAGCGCAAAGGTATTGACTATCATGATACTTTTTCATCAGTAGCCATGCTCAAATCCATCCGCACATTGCTTGCTATTGCAACTTATTTTGATTATGAAATATGGCAGATGGATGTAAAAATGGCATTCTTAAATGGATAACTTGAGGAAGATATCTATATGGAACAGCCACTAAATTTCACATCCAATGATAATGATCACAAAGTATGCAAGCTGCAAAGGTCCATATATGGACTTAAGCGAGCATCTCAAAGTTGGAATGCTCATTTCAATAATGTAATCAAATTATTTGGATTCATCAAGAATGAGGAGGAGCCCTACATTTTTAAAAAGATCAGTAGGAGCACTATTGTCTTCCTTATACTATACGTAGATGACATCATCCTAATTGGGAATAATATTTCCATGTTGACTACAGTCAAAATGTGGTTATCTAAGGAGTTCTCTATGAAAGATCTAGGAGAGGCATCCTTTATTCTATGAACTAAGGTCTATAGGGATAGACCAAATAGGATGCTAGGTTTCTCACAGAAAATATATATAGATGAGGTGCTGAAGAGGTTTAGCATGGAAAATTCTAAGAGGAGTTTAGTATCCTTCAGACATGGCATTTATCTCTCCAAGAAGATGTGCCCTAGCACACCTAAGGAGATTGAACGCATGAGCAAGATCCCTTATGCTTTGGCAATAGGAAGCCTCATGTATGCCATGCTATGTACACGATCTGATATTGCCCATGCTGTGAGTGTCACGAGTAGGTATCAGTCGAATCCAGATAAGGAGCACTGGACATCTGTTAAATGTATCCTTAAGTACTTGAGAAGGACTAAGGATATGTTTCTAGTTTTTGCTAATGGTGAACTCCAGGTCCTGGGGTATAGAGACTCGAATTTTTTGTTCGATATAGATAGTCAAAAGTTGACATCTAAAAGTCTATTTATTTATAATGGTGGAGCTATCAGTTAGAAGAGTTCCAAGTAGATGATGATAGTAGACTCCACCATGGAAGCTGAGTACATCACTGCATCGGAGGCTGCAAAGGAGGTATTCTGGTATAAGAAGTTTGCCGTAGAGTTTAGAGTGACACCATCAGATGTCGTCCCTCTGTACTGCGATAATAATGACACCATAGCCCTAGCTAAGGAGCCAAGGTCTCACCAAAAATTCAAGCATATCGAATGGTGATACTACCTCATCTGTGATTACCTCGAGAAGGGATACATCGAGGTTAAGAAAGTCAACACTGCAAATAATGCGGCTGACTCGTTGATAAAGCCATTGAGCTAGCAAAAGATCGAAGCCCATCTTGAGAAGATGGGACTTAAATTTGTAGCCAATTGGCTTCAGGTCAAGTGGGAGTTTGTTAAATGTGTGTCCTAGAAGCCAAATTGGCAAAATACATATAATACACTTTTAAAAGCAATTTTATAATTTTGACTATAAATTAATAAAAAGATTATTTTCTATCATAGTATGTATTTAAGGTGTCTGTGATACATCCTTTGAGTTAATGATAATTATAATTTATATTTTCAAGAGTTGAAAATTTAAGATATGAATTTTCATAATTAACTCATAAACTACTTCTGACCGTAGGATCATCACGAGAATGGTGATCGATCCGAAAGGTTGGCATACGATCACGTTCTTAGAATAGATATATCTTGAGTCTATAGTATGGAGATACCAGAGCAAGAGTACAGATACTTATTAGAGAATGAGGGTACTAAGCGTGACCACCTCGAACAGTCATACGGAAGTCTACTTTCTTATCGATGACTGACTCGATGATGCAGTGGTGTGTCTGATTCTTTGACTTGAGATGCATCGATAGTTCACCTTGAGGATGTTATAGTTTGACTATACCATTACTCGATCTCCTAGCCATTCGAAACCTTGAGATGTATGTTGGCTATAGCATGTTCATTGTAGCAATTGGATTGCACTAATAGGAGATCTATCTACCTCGATGGATGAGGAGTAGCCTTATGATAATCATGATATTAAGTCATTAAGCCCATGGCCATGGTAGAGTGAAGATGTAGAATGAGTTTCTATTATAGTTTCATATTAGACTCAAATCGAATAATTAATTCATATGACGGATGTTGGATTTGATGAGTTCACATTAACCTTAATCCCGACAAGGCTCAAGATAGAAAAATCCAATCACATAGATAACTACACCAAGAGATTTATTTTCAATTCTGATAGATTGCCTTCATATATTGCTAGGTGTTACTGATGGATTTTGAGAGCAATTAGAATGATTTTGAAGATCAATCATTCTAATTGTATGAATCAAAAAAGTTCTGGTCCGTCAAAAGATGTTTCGATAAAGCTGATGATGGAGATCGTGACATGTCTCATTACCATATAGAATTAAACCTAACTAGATCATACAAACAAGAGTTTGGATCTGGATGTCATCAATTGAGCTAATCCAGTTTGATTGACTTGGATTAGATCCAATCAATTTCAAGGTAATCATGCTAGCACACAATTGAGCCTGACTTTCTCCTTCTGTAATCTTTCTGATTCATTGCAACTGAGTTAAATTTGATTTGACTCATTACTATATTTTGAATAGATTTATTTTCATCTGATTGGAATAATTTTAGGTTAGATTAATTATAGAAATTAAATCCATTCATAGTCAAATTGGACTAGGGTCAAAAGTTGACCTAACTGAGAGAGTTGAGGATCACCTAATCAACGGCTTTTAGAAAATTCTTTAGAAATTGGTTTGTTTTAATTTTTAGATATGTGGTAGGGCTCAAGACATGCTATGGATGTGCCAAATTTCATGATTTATGGTGAAGTTTGACTAAGTTATGATAGAGTTTGATTTGGATCAAACTCTTTAAGGGAGGAGTCTCATGCGCCATGGACTCCTCCTCATCCTTTCTTCATGCCACTTTGGGAAGTGTTTTGGGCGACCAAACTTGTTGAAGATCAGGTTTAGGACGTGGGCTATCAGGTAGGAGTCCTAAGTAATTAAGCAAACAAGTTGCTTGATCACCTAGGAGTCTTAGATGGTGCATAACATAAAAAACCCTTTTCATGCCATATTGATGCAACGTAAGAAATATTTTCCCACACCCAAAAAGGCTATCACCCCTTCCATCTTCCATTGCCTCTTTGATCCTCTCTCTCCTCTTCTTCTAAGTGCCAAAGGTTGGAAATAAATTTGAGAAGAAGATCCAATTAATATTGAGAAGATTTCATCATCTATGCAACGGTGTTTGTGAGATCGACAGACTATCTTCAGAAGTTATTTTGAAGATTCTTTAGATCAGATCTAGATCTGATCTTTGGAGAAAAGATTTGCAAGAAGAAGATGTCTAGATCCTACCCAAGTAGATATCAGTTGAGGCTAGGTGCATACATAGCTCCTTCCAGAACCTCAGGATAGATCAGGATCATCGTAGGATAATCCAATTACCCAAAACAAGGTATGAAATTAAATTAAATTTTATTTTATTTTAATCTAAATATCAGATCTTAAAGAATTTGATTTGAGATGTCTCAGATCTAATTATGATCTTGGAAGAAAAACTTTTGAAATATTTCTTTAGATCTGAACAATTCGGTGTCAAGAAATAAGATTTTTCCTACATGGTCCAGTAATTGTATTCCTAGTATTGTATGTAGATGACATTTTCTTAATCAAGAATGATGTCCTTGCATTACAAGGAATAAAGATCTAGCTGTCATCATAGTTCTTTATGAAAGATCTAAGAGAAGCTTCCTACATCCTAGGGATGAAGATCTATAGAGATAGATCTAAAAGGTTGCTTGGATTATTCCAATCTACGTACATCAATATTGTGCAAAAATAGTTCAGCATGGAGAATTCTAAGAAAGGCTATCTACCGATAGGCCATGAAATTTTTCTTTCTAAGAGGGATTGTCCGACAACATCTCTAGAAAAAGAGCGTATAAATAGAATACCAGATGCTTCGACAGTGGGTTCTATAATATATGCCATGATATGTACGCGATCAGATGTGGCATACTCACTAGAAGTAGTGAGTAGATACCAATCTAATCCAGGGGAGAACCACTGAAAGATTGTTAAAACCATCTTGAAGTATTTAAAAAATACCAAGGACCAGTGGCTTGTATACGGTGAATCAAACTTGAAACTTACAGGGTTCACAGACTCTAGTTTTCAGTCTAATCATGATGATAGCAAGAGTGTGTCAAGATATATATTCATCCTTAATAGTGGGGTCATCTACTGAAAGAGTTTCAAGCAGCACACTATGGCCGATTCAGTTTATGAGGTGGATATGTCACTGCATCAGATGCTGCCAAAAAAATGGTGTAGCTAAGAAAATTCATCACCAATTTTGGAGTAGCATCCTTCCTTGATGTTCCAGTTCTGCTCTATTGCGACAGCTCTGGAGCCATTGCTCAGGTGAAAAAACCAAAGGCACACTAGCAGATGAAGCATATTTTATGTCGTAACCATCTTGTCTGAGAAATTATGGATCGAGGTGACATCGACCTTCAGTAGATCGATGGAAAGGAGAACCTAGCCAATCCATTCACTAAAGCTATAGTAGTGAAGGAGTTCGACGACTTCAAGTCGAAGATAGGTATTAGATACTGCACCGATTGGCTCTACTCCAAGTGGAAGATTGTTGAAAATATATTTCAAAGCTAATCATCAGCCTATTGATGGTTGGACTATATATTTATAATTATATATAAATTATAAATTAATAAAAGTTATTTTAATATTTTTTATCATAAATTCTATTATCTCTAATGAACTCATGTGTTGTGATGAAGTCCTTAGGACTATTTGGATTCGACAAAGGAAGATTTATCATTTAGTCCTTAAATTATTCGTGATCAAATGATACGTTGTTACTAAGGACGACAACGTTTATCGAGTGTAGGTCACTGTGTGCCATAAGTGTTAATTATCCTCTTAACCAAGAAGTATGGAGATACTGTTATAGCATATAGGTGAAGTGTAGGGATACATTTCACTGAACATGATCCAACTGCGTAGCTCTCACTGTCTAGAGTTGCTCATGAAGGATATGGATATAAGTGTCCTTTAGACCTGAGATCACCATGGTGGCTTACAAGCAACTCACTGTACTTAGGTACCGAGCTACCTGAATTTTTAATTTAATGATGGAAGACTACTGGATGCAGTCAAGTACTTCTAAAGTCGATGCATGTGTCAAAATGGGATTGACCACTCCAAGTATTTGAGTAGGTGCATCAATGTATTTTAATTTAGCAAAACCTTGGCTAGGGTAGTCCATTCGATAGACACTGTAATTTGAAAAATACTATAGATGATTTTTCAGGGTTGATAGTTAAATCCTAAATTATCTTTTGAGCATTGAGGTCAAGGGGATGAATTATACGATAACTATATTCCATAGGTTTATCGATGTTGCACTATGATAAATTCAACCTATCTAGATGTTGGGTATCATTGCTAGATGGTCACATCGATTGATATAGAAAATTAGTTTCTATGCTACCAGCTTAGGATTCGAACCTATGGGGTCACACACAATAGGAGTTACTACCTGATCTGATGTCTAATTTAGAGTCCTAATGGACTGAAACTCTAAGTCCCACTCATCTAGGACTCTTTGATTAAGAGTTCCATTGGTCTGGGACTCTATGATCATCGGTTCCATTCATTTGGGATACTAGGTTCAAGAGTCCCACTAGATTGGGACTCTTCGAGAGTTTCATAGTGATGGGACTCTTATGCCTAGACTCCCATCCGATTGGGACTCTATGTTCACTGAAGGATTAATTAGTAATTTGATTATTGATTAGCTCAATTTGATTGAGCAATGAGGATTTGATCAAGTTTGATTGAATTGGATTCGATTGTGTTTGATCCGATTAGGTTATGGGTTGACCTAATCATTATGGAAGATTTGATCCTGATTTGATAAGGAGCTGGACCAAATTAATTTCTAAATTGATTAGAAATTAAATAGATTGGGTTAAGCCTAATTGGATTTGGTTTAATCTAGTCTTGTTGGTTTTGAATTAATTTGGTTTGGTTGAAACCAACTTGGACTAATTCAAATCCTATTTGAATTCAAACCTCCCCATGCGCCACCTCATGTTTGACTTTTCTACCTTGCTCATGCCCACCTTTGTTTTTACATAAGTTTCTCTCATGAAGAAAAGGAATTTGCACCCCTATTTCTTTCTCTCTTTGACCTGGTCCAAGTGTTGGACCAGTTCAAACTCATTTGAATTTTGAATTCAAAGAGGTCGGTTTGGTTGAAACCTCCCTCTCCCTCTTATCCTTATCTCCATGCCCTTTTTTCTTTATGGTCCCCAATTTTTCTAAAAAATGGTGCATGCACATAGAAGGAAAGTCAATTTGCATATGAAATAAGTGGTATGGGCATTGGAATTAGATAGGCTTACATTTGAATTCAAATACTAGAAGTTGGTTGAAACTAGTTCAACCAATCTTAACCTTTCCACTACATATGGCATTTTCATTTATTTTTATTACAATAAATTATGAGGATTTTTGTGCATATAAAATAAGGGGAAACCATTCTGTGGTGAAAATTTGAGAGTGATTAGGCATTGGTTTTGGGCAAAAATAATCCTGGAGTGAATGTGAGTAGGGTCCTACAACACTTTATTTTTCCCTCATACCCTATTATCTTCTAATTTTCATCTCTGAGGACACCCAATTTTTACATATGATCTAAATAGGGTTTATAGATTTGGAAGTCATCTTCCATGAAAACTTATTTCATAGAAAAATTCCACATAGAGAGGGCATGAGAGGGTTTTTAGTGCATCAGGGTTTTTGGGCCGAGTGAAATCATAGATTTGGGAATCTGGGTTTGGTTGGAGAGATCGAGTGCTATGAGCATTGGATCACCACCAAACATTGTACACCATCTCATCATCCTCCAAATAATGAGTTTTGATTTTTTGGAGCATCCAAAAAATCAAAAAGTGGATGATTGATCAGATCGATCGTGATCAATTATCGAAGGTCCCATCAAGGAGCTAGCACTCCAATGGGGCTGATCGAGATCAAAAGCTCCATGTAGATCAATCGTAGAGGCCAAACATGTATGCGGCTATAGTGCAATACTAGAGCATTATTCGGAGGATTCAGATTGTGGTGATCAGCTATCCATGAAAAGGTATTATGTTCTGAATAGATAGATGTAGTAAAGAGTTTGCTGCATAGTTTTATTTTTCAGATCTATATGAATGTATGCATATTATGTTTAGATTCTTAGTGTAGGATTTAATATTTTGATATGATCAGTAGATAATTAATTAGATTAATTACTTCTTTCGCTGCATCTTTGCTATTTTTAAAAAAAATTTTGAAAGTAGCACTGCAAACCTTGCACTGCATCCTTCCGATCTTAGGCATTAAAATCCTCAGAGATCAGGATAAGAAGGAACTGCATTTGTCTCAAGATGGTTACATTCGAAAGGTCTTAGAGAGATTTGAGATGAAGAAAGCCAAACTAGTAGCACTGCCACTTGTCGGTAACATCAGACTTTCGAAGACTATGTCACCACATACTATGCAGGAGGCTCGGGATATGGAAAGAGTCCCATATGCTACTGGTGTGGAATGTTTTATGTACACCATGGTGTGTTGTAGGCTAGATATAGTCCATGCATTAAGTCAGGTGAGTAGATTCATGGCGCAGCCTGACAGGGAGCACTGGCAAGCATTGAAGAGTATCTTTAGATACTTGGTGGATACAGTTGGAGTCGGCATCAACTATGGACAGCAATGAGGTGCCGAGGGATGCTCTGACATGTCCAAGGAGGCTTAATGACTAATAGAGGAGTTTGTGGATGCAGATTTTGGTGGAGATGTGGACACCTAACGTTCAACGATAGAATTCATGTTTTGCTCGAATGGAGGTTCCATTTCATGGAGATCATGCTTGCAGCCTATCACTACCTTATCCATCACTGATGTGGAGTACATTGGCATTACATAGCTACAAAAGAGGCATTATGGTTGAAAAAATTGGTGTTAGAGATGGGCCTTGCATAGAAGGTCGTTAAGGTGCATTATGATAGCCAGAGTGCACTATTACTTACTCATAACTCAGTCTATCATATGAGGACGAAGCACATCGACATCAAGTACTACCAGATCAGAGAGCTTATGGAGGATGGTGAGGTGGAGCTAGTGTAGGTTCATACAAAAAAGAATCCAGCTGATGCTCTAACAAAAGTTCTTCCGTGGGATAGCTTTCACAAATGTGTGGCACTAATGTATTTGATGGATAGGATATAGTTGCTCCAAGCTTTGGGGCACCAAGGTAGAGATTGAAATAGCAAGGATGGTGCTCCCAAGTCTTGGAAGACTATGAAGGAGTCAAGGTGGTGTCTCCTAAAGGCTAGGATCGACAAGAGTTGTATCAGCCAAAATGAAGAGCAGACATACTATTGGGCTAGCTTAGATATAGGTTGAGCTAGCTCGGGCCTAAATTGTGCTGGCTCTCTCAAATAAATAGAGAGCATATTTCGAGATTCTATGGCTTGACAGGCAGTCGAGCTGGCTTGACTCTTCGTCGAGCTAGCTCGGATAGGTGGACAGATGAGTACAGGATTTTCTATTTAGTCTTGGATTAGGTCTAATCTAAGATGTCTTAAGGCTTAATTTGAGAGGTCTTAAGGTGGCTAATTCATATATAGGGTAAGGTATTTAGTCCTAAGGATGAGAGCATGTGAGACATTGGTGTACATGGGCTTAGGTGAGTGCTTTCATATATGGGTTAGCCTAGGAAAGTTTTTTAAGATCAAGTCTTGTTGACTCAGGGGCATATATATACTTTGTATATGTAATATGTTTTGACAAAAGGAATAGAAATCCCTTTTCTTCCTAAAACCCTACTCTCTTCTCCTCTCTCTCTGTTAGCTGCCCATCTCTTACTATCTATTCATCAGTGCTGCTGCCTCCTTCTAGTTGGAAGTCTTTGATTGCTGGTTCCTGATCTTCTAAGCTCCAGAGAATCAATTCTACACAAACTTTTCTGAAGAAAGAATAGATCTTCCTAAAGACTTCTGGGCCCTATATATTGATTGTTCATCTAATGCTTCTGGGGCAGGCACAGGCTTGATTCTTATTAACCTAAAAGGGGTCATTATAGAATATGCGCTATGCTTCGAGTTTCCTACAACTAGTAATGCAGCAAAGTATGAAGCTTTGATTACGGGATTAAAAATACTCAAAGAATTGAAAGCAGACCAAGTGAAAGTCTATAGTGACTCATAACTTGTAGTGGAGCAAGTCAATGATACTTATGAAGCATGAGAGAAAAGCATGAAGAAGTACTTGGATAAGCTAAGAAGCTTGACCTTGGCTTTTGGCAGTTTGGACATCCAGCAGATCCCCAGAGTGAAAAATGTAAGAGTCGACCTTCTATCCAAACTGGCTAATTTGGCCCCAAATGAATTGTCGAAGGGTGTTCTCTTTAAAGTTCTTCAGCATCCAAGTTTAGAGGAGATCAAAACCGTAATGCAAGTAGATCGTGAGACCAACTGGATTGATCCATTAGTCCTCTATCTTAAAGATGGCAACTTTCCTAGAGATCCCAAGGAAGCTCAAAAATTAAGGAATCAGGCCTTCCATTACGTCTTATATGAGGGCAAATTATATAAGAGGTCCTACTCTTTACCACTTCTGAAATGCCTCTGACTATCTAAAGCTTATTATGCCCTAAGAAAAGTTTATGAAGGTGTATGTCGAAATCACGTTGGGGCTAGATCATTGTCTTATAAAACTGCTCTGTCAAGGATACTATTGGCCAACCATGCAGCAAGATGTAGCTAACTATGTAAGAAAATATGATCGATGCCAAAAAAATGCTAACATTCAAAGGCAACTAGCTTTCCAACTCACACTCTAAAGTGCCCCACGGCCATTTGCACATGGATAATGGATATACTTGGGCCATTTTCTATAGCATCAAGACAGCAAAAATTTCTCTTAGTGGTAATGGACTACTTTACCAAATGGGTTGAGGCCAAACCCCTAGCAAAGATAATCGAAGCTAAAGTATAGGACTTTATTTGGAAGTCGATAGTTTGTAGATTTGGCCTACCTCGGACTCTAATCATTGATATTGGGCACCAATTCGTGGGGGCTAAGTTTGCTGAATTCTATGAAGATTTAAATATTTCATATCACTTTACATCTGTAGCCCACCCTCAGACAAATGATGAAGTCGAAGTAACTAATAGGACTATGCTGCAAGAAATAAAAGTAAGGCTTGAGCAAGCAAAGAGGACATGGGTGGATGAACTCTATCATATGTTTTGGACTTACAGAATAATCCAAAGATTGCTAACTAGGAAAACTCTACTTGCTTTGACTTTTGGGACTGAAGCAGTTATACCAGTTGAGCTTGGACTTTCCTCAATGCGAGTTGAAGGCTTCAATGAATAGAATAACTTACAAGACCTTCGAGCAAATCATGATCTGCTGGAAGAAAAATGAAAAAGGATCCAAATTAAGATAGCAGCCTACAAGCAAAATGTGGCTCGATATTATAACTCCAAAGTTAGGTGTAAAATATTCAAAGTTGAGTATTGGGTGCTACAACAAGCAAAGATCTCACAACCATAAAATTAAGAAAAGCTCGCTCTGAATTGGGAAGGCTCCTATGAGGTCATGGAAATAATCCAACCTATAACTTATTACTTGAAGGAGCTTGGAGGGGCTACACTCTTGCAATCCTAAAACTCAAAAAATTGATGAATATATTATTAATAACCTCATTTTAATAAAATTTTTTTACTTTAATATCCTTCTCCTTGGTGCAAAACTAAGCAATGGCAGGAAGTTACACAACCAAATCTCATACTCCAGCAAAGTAGAAGGCCTCTAATTCTTAAATAGAAGGTTAACCTCATCTTAACGAGAATGAAAACCTTCGATTATTAAATAGGAGGTTAACCTCATCTTAACAAGGGTGAAGGCCTCTAGTTCTTAAATAGAAAGTAACGAAGAGAGGCCCTCCCAACGATCCTTTTGTGTCCCGACAATCTTGTTTGGAATAGGAGGAGGACCTCCTCCTAATAAGAATAAAAGCCAACCATATTTGGAATAGAAGGAGGACCTCGTCCTAACGTGAATGAAGATTCATACGAGGGAATAAAAGCCTCCAATTCTTAAACAGGAGGTAACGGAAGGAGGCTATCTCAACGGCCCATTTGTACCCTAGAAATCTTATTAAAAATAGAAGAAAGACCTCATTCTAATAAGGATAATAGCCAACCACATCAAAAATAAGAGAAAAATCTCATCCTGACGTGGATGAAGATCCTTACGAGGGAATGAAGGCCTTCGGTTCTTAAATAAGAGGTAATAAAGAGAGGCCCTCTGAATGGTCCTTTTGTACCTCAGCAATCTTATTAAAAATATGAGAAGGATCTCATTCTAATAAGGATAATAGCCAACCATATCAGGAATAGAAGGAAGATCTCATCCTAACATGGATAAAGATCCTTATGAGCAAAATAAAAGCCTTCAGTTATTTAAGGCAGGAGGTAGCAGAGAGAGGCCCACTCAACGATCTTTTTGTGCCTTAGAAACCTTGTTAGGAATAGAGGAGGACCTCATCCTAACAAGGATAATAGCCAACCATGTTAGGAACAGGAGGAGGTCCTCATTCTGACATGGATAAAGATCCTCACGAGGGATATGAAGACCCCTAGTTTCCAAATTAAAGGAAGAGCTAACTTGCAAACCAAATTTAAAAATCATTGTTCATAAGCAAGGGGAATAGATATATAAAACAATAGACTGAGGTTGTCATTTCAAAACAATACTACAATAAAAAACAACATAGAATAAGAAAATTCTACCAATATTCAATGAAGATAAGACACTAAAGAAGAAGCAAAAGGAGTATTTATTTCATTAAAATGGAGTTCATTACAAATAGAGGTCTACAAGATTAATTACAAGAAAAATAGAAAAAGAAGGAGAAAAGAGATGAAGTCCTATCCGGATTCGGACTTCGGACTCCAGACTTTCATCCCTAGTCAACACAATGGAATGCTTTAAATCCTCCACCTTCTTCTTAAGGTTTTATCTTACTGCCAAACTCTTTCCAAGCAATTTTTGAGACCTTCGAAAGTCTTCTTCAGCTTCTCTCAAGCTCTTCCTTAGGATAGCCAACTCAGCCTTAGCATCTTTTATAGCATTCTATTGATAAACTATTTGTATTTTTAGTTGCTACAACTCAGCCATCTTTTTTTCATACAACTTAGAGATGTTCCCCATGACCCTCCTTAGAGAAGCAATCTCCTCTGACTCTCTGCTTGAGCTAGCTTGTGTCCTATCTGCTAACTGCTTTTGAAGCCAAATAATCTCTTCATCAACTTTTCAAACTATCCATTGGAGTTTGGCAATTTGATTGCTCCAACCAAGCTCGTAGGTCTTGTACGAATCCTTGACCGCATGCAGTTGATTTTGAAGCTCCAAGAATCTCTAGGACCAGTTCCAACTATATTCTTCTTGGTTGGTAAACTATGCCAAGCTCTCCTCTAAAAGCTAGATCTTCTCCTTCGCTACTTTGAGTTCAACTTCAAAAGAGCTGATCTTGACAGTTAAGGTCTAAGACTTCTCACTTGCGTGCCTCCTAGTCTCTTCATGTTCTTCATTTAATTGATTCTTCTTGGTAGTGTACTCTCTGAAAAATTGTTTAGATGATTGGCGGAGATGGTTGATCTCAATAGCAGCTTCAGCATAATTCTTCTTAGACTTCTTGAGTTCGTCCTCAGTCTTTTTCAGCTTTTTTTTAACTTGATGAACTTCTTCCCTCAAATTTTTGATTTGGGCTTTTAAGGGGATACCCTGAGGTAGAGGTTCTACTACGATCGGAGACTGCATTTAATGCATAAAGATATCATGATACAAAGGTATAGTAAAGGAAGGAAATTTGCTTTCATTAATTAAAATATTTTGAGTACAAAAAAATAGAAAAAAAAGAAAAAAATATAGCCATCAAAAGTCACCAACCTCTAGAGGTGAGGCAGTAGATGATGTTGGTGTATTCTCAGTGGTCTTAGGCTCTTGGGCAAGTTCGAAGGCTATTGTAGTGGGCTCAGTAGTTGGAAAATTGGCACCAGCGATTGAGGGCTCCACCTCCTCATTAGAAGATTCTCCTGCCAGGAAGCCAATATCCAACTCAAAGAATTTCTCAACTACATTCCTTTGGCAGAGCTCGAACCCTTTGATGAAGGCTTCTTTGACAAAATTGATCTTTATATCTTCCAGTTCTTTGGAGGCCTTGAAGTAGAAAATAGCTCATTTCGGCCTCGCAGATCTACCTTCCCTTCTTAGCAACTTCGGCCTCTACCTTCTTCCTTCTCTCTACCTCTAAGACCAACTCTTCCTTCGCCTTTGCTGAAGTTTGTTTGGTACTTCGGACCACCTCCTGAAGATGCCCGACCTTGGCAAATTTCTCCTTCAACAGGTGGTCGATCTTGGCCTTGTATTCTTCAAGAGTTCTCACCGCCTCTGAGATCTCAGCCTTTTGAAGATTGATTGCCTTGATGTTGGTGATCAATTAGTAACCCATCTACAGAAGATAAAGTTAGTCATGCCAATAGAAAAAAACATGGATAAGTTTAAAAAGGAGGATACGATAGTTACCTTAAGGAAGGTTCCGAGAGAACCCCATGTCTACTACTCGAAGTTGATGCGGACGATCCTATCCACGACATTCAGCAATGTACATCCATCAATTAGAGATTTGACGATCTTCCAGTCATCGAAGGGAGAACTTCCCCAGTTAGTGTTGTTGCCATTGGATCCAACGGAGTTGTGTTGGCATCGAGCCATCTTGTTGAGTGACTACTTTCTTTTTCTTTCCACTTCTTTTTTCTTCTCAACAAGAGCTACTGAAACTTGGACCTCGATGGGTGGACTTGAAGCTATTGGAGATTTCGAAACCTTGAGAGCGATAGCAGTTTTGGCAAGAATGGTCGAGCTTGAAGCATCAACTTTCATTCCGTTGGATGTCCCACCAGGCATACTGCCCTTCATCTTATGGGCTTGAAGTTTCTTAGACAAGTACTTCATTTCTTCTGGAGTCATTTCTATAGTAGTGAAAAAAATCAATGTTTGAAGAAAAGGCAAAAGAATAGTTAACAAAATATAAATGTGTACCTACCAGATTGAAGGGGCTTAGATCGAGGTTAAATAAGGTCAGATCCTCTAGCAATTTGGATAGTGAAGGAGCTCGATAATTCCTTAATTTGCTAGCCGAATTGAGGTCCTCTTTATATAGCCAAGGAGCTCAATGGATCAAATCTTTCAGCTGCCCTCAAGGAGGAAGTCCTAGTTCTAAAGAAAGACAAGAAACAAAAGAAAATTTTTTTCTTCTAGTTGCGAATTGAAGAAGGGGCATCCTTAAGCAACCCCTTCTTGCCAAACTAGGAGAATGGGTACCACCAATCTTTGGCAGTAGGATGATGTTTGATGGTGAAGCAGTTGCGAAACAAGAAAATGGTGGGTTGGACCTCGATCGAGATGCAAAGAATAAGAAATTCTATGATGAACCTAAATGAATTCAGGACTATAGAGGCAAACAAAATATTCAAAAATCAAAAGAGAGCTATGACAAAAGAAGGAATCGAAAGTCTGAATCTAGTACAAAGGACATCGATATACAAATAAAAATGACCTAGGGGAGGAGCGCAAGCTTGGCCACTCGATCTGGAAAGCTCCAGTTTGTATTCTAAAAGAACCCTATATTAGATCCTTATCAGAAAAAGATCTTTAGAGTGCAAAGAGCAAGGAATGGTTTTGGACATAAAGGTCAGACGAGGTGCTACCCTAGGTTTGGCTACTTTGCTAGGGTCAGCATTTGAGGGGTTTGGATTGGACGAGCTCCTAGAACCACTAGACCAGGAGATTTCAGATGACATTCTGGATCAAGCAAAGTTGGGAAAACCCTCCAAAATTAAAAGAAATTGATAGACAAGTTGAATGAATAGGAAAAAGGCTAAAGAACCCCTCCCAAGAAAATTTTAAGTATCAAAATACAAAAGAATAGGAAAAGAAGTGCAGGAAGAGGGATAGGACACTAACCTAAGGCAATTGGAGAAGTTGATGATGCAGATGCAGCCAGAAAGATGGGAGATGAACGAAGAAGGATACCATAGGAGAAATGGAGCAAGGCTCTCAGACTTGCAGGAAGCAGAAGATGAAAAGAGTGAATGAAGAAGAAGGGCTAGAATGGAGAAAAGGAGGGGAGAAGAAGACTTAAATAATCGAGGGAGACCATAAATGGTTATGATTGTAGATCCCCTTCACCCACTCTTTGTCAGATGCATGTCCCACTCCTCATAACCACAGTAGATGGCTGACAAGGTTTTAATTGCCCCATGCCTCAAGCTCTTCTTTGGGGGAAATTTCGAACACTACAGACTTTTCGGGTCATTCGATATTAGAGAAACTTCGGTGCCAATCAAGAAAAGCCAAAACCTCTTCATCTCCCAAAAGCAAAAATTCAAAGGACTTCTGCACCCATAGTTTTTTGTACTTCATTCATTCGAACTTCGAACTTGGGAGTATGGGGACAAGTGTTAGTGATAAAATAGCTCCCATCGAAGTCCAGTAAGATGTTTGATCTTGGTATAATTTCATCTAGAGTCATGGCAACTATGACCAAACTTCAGCCAAGCTGTTCTCCCACTCCAACCTCATTCAAGGAGGTCGACCTTTAGCCCATGTATGCTGGATGACCTTTCCCATTGCAATTATCACCTCTCTTCTAATGACTATAGAACCCACCAAAGGTATAATAGACTTTATCCAGATGAGCTTAAATAGTGAAAGAAGTCACCATTCGATTGATTATGATCCCAGAATCGAGATGGACAACAAGACTCCAAGTGTAGAATCCCAGCACAATCCAACTTTGCCTAACGGCTGACCTCAAAAATAGCCAAACTCCTCTTCGATCGAATTTTCTTATGGTCGAATTCCTTCACTATAGATGGCAGATCTTATCCATCACTCATCAAAGATCTCAACTTGATGAACTTGAGTCAGCAATAGGTCTTCACCATCAACATAAGTCTGGACTTCCCCCAGAGAGCTTAACTTAATCCTGATCAAAGAATTCACCATCCAACCAAACCTTCAGTCCTTTGAAGATAGGGTCGATATCTACCATTGGCCAGTCTTAAGAGTAGCCGAACTCCTGAGAGTAGCTAGAATAGTGCTAGCAAGATGCGGTGAGCCTAAACACTCACCCATCCCTGCTTCTAGCTGACCATGAATCTCCACCATCCCAGCCAAACTCCTCAAAGCTGTCAAAAGCAGCCCTGACAGAATCTAACCAATTGCAAGTTCATCATCTGTTATCTAAAAGTCGATCTCCAAGTTCCGTCAATCCAATTTTGAGTTCTCCATCCTAGTGTAAACAGCTCACTAACAGATGCAGAAGTCTCTAACCTTCCATCTGAACTCCAACAAATGAAACTTAACCACCTATAGGTCACGACAAATGATAGCTCACTCTCTGTAACAAACTACAAATTGCCCGAATGACCTTTTGACATTCTATTATAGCTATCACCGTCATTCTATTACAAGCCCATCTATATTAGGGATCCTCCAGATACGTCTTTCTCTAAGCTTTCATCTCTATCTTAATTCTCCTGAGTACTCCATTCTTGTTGGCCAAAGAACTAACTTGACCATCGAAGTATTCTACCAGAGCCAACTTCGGCCAAGACTTCATCTTGCAGGTCTCGTCAGTGACCTCAACTCCTCCAGCTCCAGCAAACTTCGACGTCCAACCATTTTCTGCACCAATAATATATATATGTATATATGTATATATATATGGATATATATGTATATATGTATATATATATGATATATATGTATATATATATAAATATATATAATATATATAGTCAGATCAGAATTAGGTTGATCGGATTTGGACTCAGATCCAGTCAGATCAAAATTAGATAATAGGAATCTTATATAAATGATCCAAGCTGTTGCACATAAAAAATTATATGATTTGGAGACCCTAGCCTATGAATCAAGTAGTCAAAAATTGGACAACCTAAATAAAATTAAATTAGATGTATTTTTTTGATTACTTGATGCATAGGTCAGGGGTCATCAAATCATATAATTTTTTGTGTACAAGTAGTTTTGAAGTAATAGATCATATCTAATAGCTTGGATCATTGATGTAGGACCTCATTATAGAATTTTGACCTCACCAGATTTGAGCCAAAGTTTGGTCGATCTTACACAAGTTTGCCCTTATATATATACATATATACATACATACATACATACATACATACATACATACATACATACATACATATTTATTGGATTTCTTCTTAGGGCATTAAACTCAATTAGCTAATTTTTATAAGTTGGACAATTCACAAAATTAGTTGAGTTTTAAACTACTTGATGTATATATTGAAAAATATATTCCAAAGCTAATTATCAGTCTATTGACGATTATGCTATATTATAATTATAATTATTTTATTGATAAATAAAATAAATATTTTTGCATTTTCATCATAAAGTATATATCTTCTAATGAATTTTATTGTTATGATGAAGTTCTTAAGACTATTTAGTTTTGATAAAGAGAGAATTTATCAATTAGTCCTTAAATAGTTCATGACCAAATGATACGATGTTAATTAGGATGATAGCATTTATCGAGCATAGGTCGTTGTATGCCATATAGATTGATTATCCTCTTAATCAAGAAGTGTGGAGACACTGTATGACATACAAATGAGATATATGGGTACATCATCACTAAATGTGATTAACTTCAAAGCATTTTACTATCGAAAATTGCTCTGATGGGATATTGGTATAAATATCCCTTAAACCTGAGATCACCATAGTGGCTTAAAGCAACTCACTATGCTTTGGTACCAGACTAATTAAATTTTTAATTTAGTAATGAAAAGTTTTTAGGCATAGTCAAGTTCTTGCAAAGTTGGTGAGTGATCAAGATTGAATTGACTACTCTAAGAGTTGGAAAAGAATGCATCATTATATTTCAATATAGCAAAAACCTTGGCTAAGATAATCCATAAGATGGATTTGGTATTTTGAAATATAATGTGGATAACCTAATTGAGGTTAACAATTAAACTCTGAGGTATCCTATGAGCATTTTGGTCAAGAGAATAAATTATATGAAAACTATATCCACATGGGTTCTAAGGATCTTGTTCTACATATTCGATCTATCCGACCGTCAGGTACCATTGCTAGATGGTTTCTCTGATTGGTATAGAAATTTATTTCTACACTACTGACTTAGGTTCAAACCTATGGAGTTACACACATAAGAGTTTTTGATCTGATCGAATGGTTGATCGATGATTAAGAATCATTATTAGATCAAATAATCAATATGATTGATGTTTGACCTAGTGCAAGTATTGTAGGAGGATCGATTAGCAATTGGATTGCTAATTGGCTAAATTTGATTAAGCCAAATATTTAAGATTAAGTTTAATTAAATATAATTTAATTAGAATTGGTTTGAGCTTGATTGGATCAAGTTCATTTGATTTATTGGATGAGCCAATTGCAAGGAGGAACGAGTCCTAGTTCAATTAGGACTTGTATCAACCCAATTTCTAATTAAATTAAAAAATTAAATCAAAACTAAATCTAATTTAATCTATTTTAATTAGGTTCTTAATTAGACTATGATCTATTCTAATTGGGTTCACTTAATTTTGATTTAATTTTGTTCAAAAATTATATTTGACCAAGTCAAATTAGATGTCCTAATGAGACTAGGACTTCTCTCCTTGCACCACTTGGATTCTCATGCCACCCCACACCCATTCCTTATTCTTTGCATGAACTCTCTACATCCAAGGAGAGTCCACGCACACCCCAAGTCCCTCCCTTATTTCTTACATGGAAAATGTAAGGTGGACCAAGTCAAAGAAGGAGTTTGAGTTGATTTAAATTCTATGAGATAGGATTTTAAGCAACTAAAACTCCTCCCTCTTTATGCTGCCCACACCCTTGATATTTTGGTGATTTATTCATGACTTTTGAGAGAGATTTTGTGCAACAAAACCTAGTGGTCTAGGATAAAAAAGAAGGAGGGGGCACCCAAGAGTTGGGTGCCCCAAGTCTAGCCCAATTTGGAGATCACTTGACTAGGTATTTGACCAAGATAAGGATTCCTCCATATCTCTCAATATAAAAGGTCTTCTGACCTAATATTTTTTGTGATACCAGATATTAGAGAGAGCACCTTGGGCATGAAGAGGCTAGGAATGGAGAGGCTTAGGCATGCGATTTGTAGAGGCACCAGTTAAGGTGTCTTGGTGAGAGAAATAAAGAAGAAGAAGAGGATCTTCTTCTAGGATTTTCTTCAAATCTTTTCCTCCATCTTTTTGTGATTTTGAGAGGAGTCTCAGGTCCAAAATATTCTTCCTCATCTTTGAAAATTGGGGGTTCCAAAGTCTCGAAGAAGAAAGATCTAGATCAATCATCAAAGAAGGATCAGCGCAATTCTAGCAAACTATGCTGATTTCCAGCATCAGACTTATGATCTACGATCGAGGGCTTGTGTGAATAATCTATAGAAGTTGGACGTATGTGTGGCTCAGAGCAACAACCTTAGGCCTGGATTAGCAAGTTAAGGAACTCAAATTTTAAAGGTAAGGATGATTTCATCTCCCTATTACATATCTTGATTAGATCTAGAGTTTGCTGTTAATATGATCAACATTTAGTTTTCTAATGTTTTAAATTCTGATTTAATTGCATGATATAATCAGGTAGTAGGATCTTAGATCTAATATTTTATATCATTTTATTCATGAATTAATGTGATTGATTCATCTCTTTCGTTATAATTTTGAAAAAGTTTCAAGAGCTAACCCTAGAACCCTAGATCGGTTTTCTTCAATTAGTATCAGAGCGTAGGTTATTTTATTGCATGATTTATGCATGTTTAGATTATATTTTTAGATTAGATTAAATTTAAAATTTGATATTTAAATCTAAAATTAAAAATCATGATCACACGGACTGTAGGTTGTCTTGCTATATGGTTTACCCCCACAATAGAAAGGTTGTCCTAGTATATTGCGGATCTAAAAAAAATTGATCATAAAATTTTTGATCTGATCTAATAATTTATATGATGGTTTTAATTTGATTTTAATCATGAATAAGTATTTAGATTAGATCTGAAATAATTCATGATTTTTTATGTATTGTATATAGTCATAGATTAAAATCCACAACTAGTACTATTAGTGAAATGAGTTGACTCATTTTTGAAGTGAGTCGACCCGTTTGGTAAATAGTGGTAGAATATAAAAAAACCTTTCAAAATTTTAAAAAATATTTTTGAAATACCAAACCCCAACCCTCAGCCCAAAAACTTATAAGAATTAAGTATGATGAATTATGCTCTAGAATTGTGAATTAAAGATCCTAAGTCATTGATCATAACATTATATTATTAGGTTAGATGAATTAGATCCATTAAATGGGTTAGACCTAAGGTTAGTTAAAGAATTAACTAAATTAGAGTAATTGATCAAATCTAATCAAATGTTGAATTAGATTAGGTTAAGGACTCTTTCGACTCAATTACAATAGTTGTAGTTGGTCAAGTCCATGCCTTTAACGAGGATCAAATGGACTTGATTCATGGCTACACAGTTGAACCCAAAATTGCTAGGTTGATATAATTAAAACTAATGAACCAGATGGTGTCTAAGGTAAGTTTGGCAGTCCAAACCAGTGGTTTTTAATTGGAAGCTACTCGTACTGATTTTGATTTTTAATAAGTTAATGGCATATCCCTTCCACTGATCTCACTTACCTGGCTATCCTGGTGAATTACGTTTTGATTAGATCACTTGGTGATTTGGGCTCACCCATGTCAATTAGATAAATCAGTGAGATTGATTTAGGTGCTCCTAATGCCAGCCTTAATTAAGTTCTTTGTGATCTGACTTGGTGAAGTCAATAGGAGGATCAAAATTAGTTGGTTCTCTTCTCTCTTCCATAAAATCAATTAATTAAATCATTTAAAATTATTAGATCCTTAATGATGAAATAGTTATGGTGATAACTAGATCATAGCCTCCCATTAACTGAATGATAATAGCTCTATTAGTTGGATAATCATTAGAGCCCCAAAGGCCTGGTGCTTATCAGCTAATGGAATTGTCATTCATAATATGATTTTCTAGCCGCGTCTCTCTAAATAGTGGTTAAGTTGACCAACCAAAATTAGGCTTAATCATTCATTGGCTAGATTGACCAAGTATGGTTATGTTAATGGTTGGACCTAACTGAACCTTTTCAGTGAAGGCTAAAGCCTACTGATTAGTGATCAAGGCAAAATTAAATTACTAAAAATTATTTAGAGAATCAATTGGTTATGAACTTATTCTTAGATGTACATGGGTTGACCAACCAAAGTTGGGCTTGTGTGCAGTCTATATGGATTCTAATACCCACTAAGAAATTAAGATAATTTCTCGAATTAGAGATAGAGGCTACAAATTCAAATAAAGCAATGAGAGAACCTTTTGATTAAAGTCCAAATCTTTAGGTTTAATGAATTAACTACTAATTAGGTTTTGGCTTTCCTTTGTGTAGATATGGCCACTTTTCTTTTGCTCCAATCATTATTAGACAATGATAAACTAATGGGACCCAACTTCGATAATTGGTACCATAAGTTGAAGATTGTCCTAGAATATGAATAGATCTTGTACATGCTAACAGATCTGGCACCTGAGGAGCCAGCATCCAATGCACGTGGAATAGTCAAAGACACTTATCAGAAGTGGCTCAATGATCGAACCATGTTGCATTGTATCATGTTGGTAGCCATGAGCGATGAGTTCAGTCATAGATTCGAGTCTGCTCAACCAGAAGATATGCTTTAAGTATTGAACGAATCTTTTGGCACATTCGATGATATTAAGAGGCACAAGACTAGTTGTGCCATCTTCAATACTAGGATGAGGGATAAAGCTTCTATCACTGAACATATAATGTACATGATCGAGCTGATGGAGTGCTTAAGCAAACTCGGCTTTTCCTTGCATAAGCAGCTAGGGAAAGATATGATTTTAAACTCATTGCCTAAATTTTTTCTCCCGTTCCTTATTCATTACAGAATGACAAAGCCTAAAGTAAACTACTATAAGTTACTGAGATTACTTCAAAACTTTGAGAAAGATCACCATCTCCACAAGGAGTCGATGAATTTAGTGGAAGGATCTTCTTCTAGTTCTCAACCCTTTAAGAAAGAGAAGAAGAGCAAGAAGAAGAAGAGTAAGAAGGTGCAAGTTTAGACTGGACATTTATGCAGGTCCAGACCAAGAAAGTAAAGCTCGATAAGAGTCAAGCTAAGTGCTTCTTTTGCAAAAAGTAGGGGCATTGAAAGAGAAACTATCCTTAGTACATAGCCTCATTGGACCCGAATAGGTCGAAAAAGAACCAAGCTGTTGCTAGGCAAGGTATTTATATGATAACTCCTAGCAATTTCTCTATCTATGATATTACTGAGTGGGTATTGGATACCGGTAGTCCTTACCATATTTGTAATTTGTTGTAGGGGTTGCAGGTTAGTAGGAGATTCGAACAAGATGAGAGGTTCTTGAACATTGGAGATGAAAGACTAGTTCTAGTTCAAGCATTAGAAATCTTAAAACTTGTATTTGGATCTCATATCATTGTTTTAAATGATTGTCATTTTTGCTCTAGTTTCTTTTTTAATGTCATTTCTATAAGCCTTATGGCCAAAGATAATTATGAAATTTCAATAAAAAATGAGTTTTATAATGTCATTATGAATGGTGTTATCATATTTTCTGAACATTTGAACAATGGTGTATATATGTTATCATAACCTGTTAATGTAGTCTATTCCACTAGTAAGCATCCTAGATTAGATAGTATGTCTGATATGTACTTATGGTGATGTGCAGGATCTCCTAATGTTGTTGAGACTGAAGGAAGACTTAGGATGTGACTCCTTCATCCAGGCTTGGAGGTGCGCCACCTAGGGCACCTTGGCATGTGAAGAAACTAGAGAGAGGGAGAGAGATATGGGAGAAAATGGTGATCAATTTCTTTCTTCTCTATTAGGATCTACAATATACATGTATATATATACCTGTACAAGGACCGAAATCCTAACCCATAAAAAACTCCCTAAGCTAACCCAGTCTGAATGCACTGAGTAGCCCCCATGAGACCCACAAAGTAGGGCCTCATGACCATGGAGGACTGAACCTTCATCCTAGGACCAAACCAATCCTAGCCCTAAGACCACACCTATGCTATTCTCCTAGAGCCAGCTCCCTGACTCCTCTAGTGGCCACCTAAGGCTTAGGAGCACCACTAATCCTAATAATCTCCATCTTGGTGCCCCCAAGTCTTGGCGAACCTTGCGTGAATCATCTGCACCATCCTGCTGCCTCTAGAGCTGACACTGTCCCGTTGAAGGCACCTCACCTTCCAAGCTACAACACTGACCCATGCTCCACAGCTCCTGAGACTCGTGCTCCAATGCACTCCTTAGCCTCAAATTGATGTCCTCCTGCTCTAATCCTGTGGATACAACACCAACCTGTGCTTTGTAGTGCACCCAGATAGCTACTATGCAGACTCTAATACCTCTACCAATCCTCTTCAACTACTGTGCACCCAGATAGTCAACACCATCCTGGATTATAGGATTCCTTCTGCTTAGTAGCTGCATCATCTTTTCTAAACTTTTTTGAAGAACCTATGGCATTCTTGCACTAGCACATGCTGTACCATCTGACATGATCTACTCAGAACTATGCTTGTCCACCTACACGTGCTGCTCCATCTGGAATTATGCATCACCAACTTTGGTGCTAGAATATCGATGAAGGAAAAATCCTATTTTCTAGATCAGGTTCGTTCAAATCTGATTGGATTAAGAGGGATATTTCAAAAAAATTTTCTCTTAGATTAAAATTAGATCTAAGACTCTTTAGATCTGATCTTATTTATCTGATAAAATAAAAATAAAATAAAAATAAAATAAAATTAAATCTAATTTAATCATACCTTTGTTATGGTGAATCCTGTTATCCTATGATGATCTCGATGTTTGCCTGAGGTTCTGGATGTAGCCACGCAAGCACCTAGCCTCTACCGATATCCACTCGGGCAGGATCTGGAGATCTTCTCCTTCTCAATCTATCTTCCAAAAATTAGATCTACATCTGATCTTGAAGGTCTTCAAAATAGCTTTTGAAGATCAGTTGTTGTCTCTTGCAGCAGTGCTGCCTTTTTTCTTTCTTGTCACCTTTCTCTTGCTTGGATTGCACCAAACTCGAGCCCAAGAACTCTTGGACGTGGATAAAAGAGAGAGGATCTAAAGGTGAAATGGAGAGGGAGCAAGAGAAGCTTTGTGGTGTAGGCAAGGGCAGAAGCTCTCAATTCTAGGCATAGATAGGATTTATATAGACCTTGCTGCGCCATGCAGTGTCACATCATCTCGGCCAATCATGACTCTTTGTGCAATCAGATCTAAATCTGATTGATGGGATGACATCATCTGATCCAATCAGATGAGAGTCCCTCATAAACCTCCTTAGGTGGCATCAAGACTGGTCAAATAGGACTCCTTGGTGCCACCTAATTTGAAACCATGAAGCAATCTGGAGTCCGATCTATATGGGACTCCAGGTGTGATCCTCATGGGGCGCACACCTCCTTAGGCATGCACCCCCTCCCTTTCTACTTTTAAGTAGGGGGACAAAGCCTCCTATGGGTGCATGATACATGAGCAGATGTCTAAGTGTCAAAGATCAATATTTGACCAAAGTCCAAGGACAAGATTTAGTAGGTGACGAAAAATGGCAGGTGTTGTCTCAAATTTATCTCATAAATTAAGATAATCCTTTTTTGACTTGGACAAGCTCCAGTCAGACCAAGTAAAGGTTCCTGAGTGAGCCCAAACATATTTTGCTCAGTCGAGACAAACTTTAATTATTGTTAAAGGAGAATATTAGGCTCAATCATGTGCTAGCACGATTTCTTTGAACCTAATTGAATCTTATTCAAATCAATTGAACTGGATTAGTCCAATTGATGATATCAAGATCCAAATCCTTTTTGTATGACCTAGTTAGGTTTAGTTCTATATGGTAATGGAATACGTTATGATCTCTATCATCGACATCATTGAAACACCTTTTGATCAATCAGAACTTTTCTGATTTAGACAACTAGGATGATCGATCATCCAAATCATTCTAATCACTCTCAAAATCTACCAGTGACACCTAGTAGCATATGGTGGCAACCCATCATAACTGAAAATGAACATCTCAGGGTAGTTACCTGTGTGATTAAATTCCTCTATCTTGAGCCCCAATCGAATTAGGGTTAAGGTGATCTCATCAAATCCTAATTTTCATCATATGAATTAATTATTCGATTCAAGTCTAATGTGAAAATCTTAATAGAAACTCTTTCTATTATTTTACTTTGCCATGGCCATGGGCTTATGGACTTGATTCTCATGATCATCATAGGGTTGCTCCCCATCTACCGAGGTAGATAGATCCTCTATCGGTGCAATCTAATTTCTATATGAACATGCTATAGCCAACATACACCTCAGGGGTCAGAATGGCCAGGAGATCAAGTTATGGCATAGTCAAACTATAACACCCTCAAGGTGAACTGTCAATGCACCTCAGATCAAAGAACCAGACACACCACTGCAGCCTTGAGCTAGTCATCGATGAGAAGGTAGACTTCCTCATGACTGCTCGAGGTGGTGACGCGCAATGCCCTCATTCTCTAATGAGTACATGTACTCTCACTCCGGTGTCTCTATACCATAGACTTAAGACTCATCTACTCTAAAGAAGTGGTCGTATACCAATCTTCCGGCTCAATCACCATCCTCATGATGATCCTACGATCGAGAGCATTTTATAAGTTAATAATGAAAATTCATGTGTTAAATTTTCAACTCTTGAAAATATGAACTATCATTACCATTAACTCAAGGGATGTATCACAGACACTTTCAAATACACACTATGATAGAAAATAATCTATTTTATTATTTATAGTCAAAATTATAATTTTGTCCTTAGAAGTGTATTACATGTGTCAACCAATCTGGCTTCTAGGACACACACATCTAACAAACTCCCACTTGACCTAAAGCCAATTGGCTACAAATCTAAGTCCCATCTTCTCAAGGTGGGCTTCGATCTTCTGCTGGCCCAACGACTTTGTGAGTGGGTCTACCACATTATATATAGAGTCGACTCTCTTGACCTCAACGTAACCTTTCTCGAGGTAATCACGGATGAGGTGGTATCGCTGCTCGATGTGCTTGGATTTCTAATGACACCTTGGCTCCTTAGCAAGGGCTATAGCATCATTATTATCACAGTACAGAAGAATGGCATCTGATGGCATCACTCTGATTTCTGTAGTGAATTTCTTGCACCAGAATGCCTCCTTCGTAGCTTTTGATGCAACGATGTATTCTGCTTCCATGGTGCAATCTACCATCATTGTCTACCTGAAACTCTTCCAACTGACAGCACCACCATTACACACAAACAGACTCTCAGATGTCGACTTTCGATCATCCATATTGAACATAAAATCTGAGTCTGTATACCCCTAAACTTGAAGTTCTCCATTACCAAAAATCAATAACATATCCTTAGTTCTTCTTAAGTACTTAAGGATACATTTCATAGAAGTCCAGTATTTTTTACCTAGATTCGACTGATATCTGCTCGTGACACTCACAGCATGGGCTATATCAGATCGTGTACATAACATGGCATACATGAGGCTCCCTATTGCTGAAGCATAAGGGATATTGCTCATGCATTCAATCTCCTTTGGTGTATTGGGACATATTTTCTTAGAGAGATGAATGTCATGTCTGAAGGATACCAATCCCCTCTTAGAGTTTTTCTTGCTAAACCTCTTTAGCACTTTTTTTATGTACATCTTCTGTGAAAGACCTAGCATCCTATTGGGTCTATCTCTATAGACCTTGATTTCTAGAATGAAGGATGCTTCTCCTAGGTCTTTTATGGAGAATTCTTTAGATAACCATATTTTAACTATGGTCAACATAGGAATATCATTCCCAATAAGAAGGATATCATCCATGTGCAGTATGAGAAAGACAATAGCGCTCCCATTGACCTTTTTGAAAACACATGGTTTATCCTCATTTTTTATGAAATCAAATAATTTGATCACATCATTAAAATGAGTATTCCAGCTCCAAGATGCTTGCTTGAGTCCATATATGGATCTTTGCAGTTTGCATACTTTGTGATCAGTATCATTGGATGTGAAACCTAGCGGCTGTTCCATATAAATATCTTCCTCAAGGTATCCATTTAAGAATGCCATTTTCACGTCCATTTACCATATTTCATAATCAAAATAAACTACAATAGCAAGCAATGTGTGGATGGATTTTAGCATAGCTATTGACAAAAAGGTATCCTGATAGTCAATGTATTCACGCTGACTATACCCTTTCAGCACTAATCTTGCTTTGAATGTCTCCACATTTTCATCTGCACCAATCTTTCTCTTGTAGATCCAGTTACATCCAATAGGTACTATACCTTCTGGTGGATCTACCAAGGTCCAGACTTGGTTTGAGTGCATCGAGTCAATTTTTGACTTTATTGCCTCAACCATTTCTCGGAGTCGATATCTGATATCATCTCATCATAGATTTTGGGATCATCACCATGAACCCCATTACCTACGAGGAATATTTTCTCTACTTTTTCTGAAATAGTATCTAAGTACCTCTCAAGAGGATGGAAAATTCTTTCCGATCTACAAGGTGGAGGAGGTAGTGATTGTATTGGCTCAACCTGATTTGGTTCCATAGGATTCTTAGCTCGTTGCTCTTAGAAAACTTTCTCTTCTAGCTTGATCTGCTTTCCAATGTCGCTATCTTAAATAAACTATTTTTCAAGAAAAATGGCATGCCGACTCACAATCACATTGTAATCTTCTGAAATGTAAAAATAATATCCTAATGATTCTTTAGGATATCCTATAAATCAAGCTCTAAAGGACCTATAGTCTAACTTGTCTGCTTGTTATCTTTTGACATGAGCCGGACAACCCTAAATTCTAAGATGACTCAGACTTGATTTCTTACTATGCCATATCTCATACGGTGTGGTAGGAATGGTTTTAGAGGAAACCTTATTCAGTAAATATATTGCAGTTAACAGACTATATCTCGAAAAAAAATCAGGAAGATCTGTGAAGCTCATCATGGATCGAACCATATCTAATAGGGTCTGATTTTTTCATTCTAAAATTCCATTAAGTTGAGGTATTCCAGGTGGAGTCCATTGAGAGACTATGCCATTTTGTTTGAGATAGTCCAAAAATTTTCTACTAAGGTATTTACCTCCTCGATCTGATCGAAGAATCTTAATGGATTTTTTAGTTTGCTTTTCGACTTCATGTCTAAATTTTTTAAACTTTTCAAAGGCTTCAGACTTGTGTCTCATAAGACACATGTACCCATACCGAGATAAATCATCAATAAAAATTATGAAGTAATCAAAGTTGCCTCTAGCCGGCACATCAAATGGGCTGCGCACATCAGTATGTACTAGGGCAAGTAGATCCGTGGCCCTTTCTCCATGTCCTACAAAAGGGAGATTAGTCATTTTACCATGAAGACATGATTCATAAATTGGATATGAGTTAGAAGTCAATGGACTCAATAGTCTAATTTTCTCTAATTTATTAACCCTATCTTCTGTTATATGACCTAGCCTTAGGTGCCATGGATACCTATAGTTTGAACTATCCCTAGGTCATTTTAATCTTATGGCATTCATATTTTTCTTGATATTAAAGATAAATACATCAATATTTAATTGGTAGAGATCGTTAATGAGGAAACCACTTGCAATTTTATTTCTTTCATAAAGAATATTATAATGGTTCTTAAGAAAACTAATTGCATAGCCTTCTTGTGCTAAACATGAAATAGAAATCAAATTTCTGCTTGCAGCAGGCACATAATAACAATCCCTAAGTACTAAATCTAAACCAGATGATAGTCGAAGAGGATAGATTCCCACGGCCACCGCAGTAACTCTTGCTCCATTTCTGACAGATAGGATCATCACACCAACCCTAAGCCGCCTACTATTCTCAAGACCCTGCATGGAAGTGCACAAATGAGTACTAGAACCAGAGTAAAGCATCCAACTAGATACAAAAAAATCGTAAGGTTAGATTCAATAACAAGCATACCTCTAGAAGGACCTATCTCCTTCTTATTCTTTATGGTGGTCAGGTATGTAGGACAGTTCCACTTTCAATGGCTGTCAGTATTACAATGAAAATATTTTTCTTTGTCAGCGACCTTCTTCTTCAGCTCTGTCTTCCTTTTCTTTCCACCTTCCACCTTCTGCCCTTTCACAAACTTTTTCTTCTTTCCAAAAGACTTTCTCTTGGAAGAAGTCTGTTCCATAGCAAGTACTGAGCCTTTAGAATCTTTCATAGAAAGCTCAGCAGTAACCAGCATATTCATAAGCTTGGCTAGAGTATTCTAAAGTTTATGCATATGGTAGTTCATGATGAACTTCCCATATGCATCAATCAAATATTACAGAATTATATCATTCTATAGATCCTGGTCTAACTTCACTCTGAACTTCTCGAGCTCTTCTAAGTCCTTGATCATCATCAAATAATGATCTTGGACTGACTGTCCATCATATATTTTAATCTTAAACAGTCATTTAGTGATCTGATATTTGGTTGTGCGACTCTGTTCACCAAACAACTCTTATAGGTGAGCCAACATTTGGCAGACAGTCTTGATATCTTCATGCTGGTACTGATGTTCATCAGACATCGAATCCAACATGTAGTATCCAACCTTGTTATCTTCATCCATCCATTTATCAAAAGACGCTCTCTATTCAGCAGATGGATGGGTTGGTAAGGTAGGAGGATCCTAGTCTAATACATGAGTTAACTTTTTGGAATCTAAAATAATTTTGAAGTTTCAAAACCAATCCGTATAATTGGATCTGGTTAGTCTATTGGTGTCGAGGATACGAGCTAGTGGGTTGAATGCAGATATTTTTCTTTTTTCTATTGAGAGTCAAAGTTTTTAGTTAAATTTTATAATTAAGACTTGATCAATTTATTTAAGAGTTTGATTTTTAAACAAATTAACTCTCACTATTTTCTTGGATCCCTATACTCTCTCTGTAGAGATGCAAAAATCTTCATGATTATTGATTTCTAGTGGATGGTACAATTTCACCAACTGACTCATCACCTCACCTAACAGTTATTGATGATGGGTTAGTTAATGAGTGAACAACTCTTATCCAATAATTTTCTAATCATGGTGCACCCAAGCTTGATCTCTAATTTATAAATCTCACCATGCTCGGAATATTGATCCACTCCTTAGTTAAGTCAAACCTACCATTTGCATAGATTAGATTCCTAATTAGGTCTCTCACCATATCTGAAATATTGAGCCCAATCCATCCTCCAGCCCGTAGCATCCAATGCCTAATAGACATGGTTGCGTCTTTCTGATGCAACTAAACCACTATAACTAGTCGAGAATAATCATTCCTGGGAAGGGCCCGCATATCTATAATGATGGAAGACCTTAGACTTAATCTTTTCTTAGGGAGATTTGATTTAGGTCTTTTTAAACTTGACTTGACATAGCCATAACCATTATGACTAACCTAATGGCATGGGTTAGCTCGGATCGTTAGCCATCTTAGATCAAGACTGAGTCGACAAATATGGCTAGGTAAGTGAGACCGATGAAAGGGATATGCCATTAACTCGACAAGAATGCATTCGAGTCGAGTAGCTTCTAATTAAAAACTAGTCGATCGTATCTACCAAACTTACCTTAGACACCAAATTGTTGAGTCAGAACCAATTGGATTAGCCTATAATCCAGACTCTGACCACTGAGCCTAATTAGGTCTTAACTTGATCGATCACTCATGTGACTCGATCTTGACCCAGACTTAATCCTATTAGGCTGGCCAATTTAAGCACTTTTGATCCCATCTAACCGACTCTTGATTCGGTTTGATCAACCGTTAGACCTAATTGAGCTACCCAAGCCCGAACCCAATTTTATGAATATATCTTAAATCTAAAAATTCTCAGTTTTAGATCTAATATATTTCATAATCTTAATTCTTAACTGAGTTTAGGGTTCATAAATAAAATATGTAAATAAAATCCTAGGGTTTTAGGATCTAGGTTTTTGTAGAACATAAGTTTTCGATTTTTGATTAAGGATGAACATGCAGCACCCCTACATATCATAAGAATACCCCATCGAATGGAAGGAGAGGGTCTTTAAATCCTTCTTTGTTCTTATGACCGGACGGTCAAGGAGAATGCCTTAATCAGAAACATGATGAATCTACAAAACTAGTTAGATCTACATCATATATCATATATAAAAATTGATCTAACTTAAAAATATATTTTGCATACATCTCATGTATCATATCATGCATGTTTTTAAATCTAAATTATCTCATAAATATCTAAAAAATAAAAATTAAAATTTGATCATATTAAATTAAATTTATTCAAGACAACTTTGTAGATCTATTCTACAACTAGTCTAAACATGCATCAATCATATCTCATATGAACAAAATTAAATAAATTTATTTTCTAGCTTTTAGATCTAATTATAATATTTATAATATCAAAAAATAATAATTAAATAGATCTAAAAATTATAATTAATTAAATTAAAATTATGATCATGTTAGACTACACATAGAATAATTCTATTCTTAGTCTAGTCATGCATCTCATATATCTTAGATCTAAATTACTTAATTTTTAATTTTTTGATTTTAAATCTAATCACATCTTATGTGACATTTAAAATCATCTAATTATTAGATTAAACATAAAATAAAATTAGATCTAATAAATTTTTAAACCTGGCCCTGATACTAGTTGAAAGGAAAATCATATTTTTTGGGTCTGGTTCGTTCAGATCTGATTGGATCAAGAAAAATATTTTAAAATTTTTTTTTCTTAGATTTAAATTAGATCTAAGACTCTTTAAATATGATCTTTTTTATCTAATAAAAAAATTAAATTAAATTAAATTAAATTTAATCATACCTTTGTTATGGTTAATCCTATTATCCTATGATGATTCCGATGTTTGCTTGAGGTTCTAGATGTAGTCATGCAAGTGCCTGATCTCTACCGATGTTTAGGATCTGAAGATCTTCTCCTTCTTAATCTATCCTCCAAAAATTAGAACTGGATCTGATATTAAAGATCTTCAAAATAGCTTTTGAAGATCAACCATTGTCTCTTGCAGTAGTGCTGCCTTCTTCCTTTCTTATCGCCTTTCTCTTGCTTGGATCGCACCAAACTTGAGCCCAAGACTCTTGGACGTGGATAGGAGAGAGAGGATCCAAAGGTGGCATGAAGAGGGAGGGATATAAGCTTTATGGCATGGGTAAGGGTAGAAGCTCTCAATTCTAGGTGCAGACATGATTTATATAGATCCTGCTACGCCATGCAGGGCCACATCATCCTGGTCAATCATGGCTCTTTGTGCAATCAGATCTAAATCTGATTGATGGGATGACATCATTTGATCCAATCATATTAGACTCCCTCATAAACCTCCTTAGGTGGTGTCAAGACTGGTCAAATAGGACTCCTTGGCACTATCTAATTTGAAATCATGAAGCAATCTGGAGTCCCATCTATATGGGACTCTAGGCATGATCCTCACGGGGCGCTCGCATGGGGCGCATGCCTCCCTAGGCATGCCCCCCCTCCCTTTCTACTTTTTAGTAAGGGGACAAAGCCCCATGTTCTCTCATATAGGTGTATGACATATGGACAGATGTCTAAGTATCAAAGGTCAACATTTGACCAAAGTCTAAGGACAAGATTTAGCAGATGATGGAAAATGGCAGGTGTTGTCTCAAATGTATCTCATAAATTAAGACAACCATTTTCTAACTTGGACAAGCTTCAGTCAAACGAAGTAAAGATTTTTGAGTGAGCCCAAATACATTTGGCTCAGTCGAGATAAGCTTTAATGATTGTTAAAGGAGAACATTAGGCTTAATCGTATGCTAGCACGATTTCCTTGAACCTAATTGATCTTATTCAAATCAATTGAATTGGATTAGTCTAATTGATTATATCCAGATCCAAACTCTTGTTTGTATGACCCAGTTAGGTTTAGTTTCGTATGGTAATGGGATACATCATGATCTTTATTATCGATGTCATCAAAACACCTTTTGATGGATCAGAACTTTTCTGATTCAGATAACTAGTATGATTGATCATCCAAATCATTCTAATTGCTCCCAAAATCCACCAATGACATCTAGCAGCATATGGTGGCAACCCATCAAAACTAAAAATGAACCTCTCGGTGTAGTTACCTGTGTGATTAAGTTCCTCTATCTTGAGCTCCGATCCGATTAGGGTTAAGGTGATCTCATCAAACCCTAATTTCCATCATATGAATTAATCATTCGATTCAAGTCTAATGTAAAAATCCTAATAGAAACTCTTTCTATTATTTCACTCTGCCATGGCCATAGGCTTATGGACTTAATTCTCATGATCATCATAGGATTGCTCCTCATCTACCGAGGTAGATAGATCCTCTATTGGTGCAATCCAATTCCTATAATGAACATACTATAGCCAACATACACCTTAGGATTCTGAATGGCCAAGAGATCGAGTTATAGTGTAGTCAAACTATAACACCCTCAAGGTGAACTGTCGATGCATCTCAGGTCAAAGAACCAATCACACCACTACAGCTTCGACCCAGTCATCGATGAGAAGGTAGACTTTCTCATGACTGCTCGAGGTGGTCACGCTCAGTGCTCTCATTCTCTAACGAGTATTTGTACTCTTACTTCGATATCTCTACATCGTAGACTCAAGACTTATCTATCCTAAACAAGCGATCGTACACCAACCTTCTAGATCAATCACCATCCTCATGATGATCCTACGGTCGAGAGCATTTTACGAGTTAATAATGAAAATTCATGTTTTAAATCTTCAACTCTTGAAAATATGAACTATCATTACCATTAACTCAAGGGATGTATCATAGATACTTTCAAATACACACTACGATAGAAAATAATCCATTTTTCAAAATTATAATTTTGCCCTTAGAAGTGTATTACAAGTGTCAGCCAATCTGGCTTCTAGGGTATACATATCTAACAATCGATCTTCCTACACAAACCCCCCCACCCCCCGCTTTGAACTGATGCCAAATTTTCTCTCCATCTATGAAGCCACCACTCCGGAGCTCCACCTATGAAGCTACCTCTCTAAAGCTCCATCTGTAAAGCCACCACTCCAGAGCTCCACCTGATCACAAGTCCATCTGATGCCACAAAAGAATCTGAATCTATCACCAAGCCATTCGAGGCCAACCACTCAATGCTGCACTGTTGAGCCTATCGCTGCACCTCGATCACCGTCGCTGCTCCTTCGAATCCTTCGCACTCTATGGATTCCTTCAAAGCTATCTTGGATACCTCCACAACCCGTAGGCACCTTCGAAACATACTGAAGCTCATCCAAACTCCTCTGAATCCAATGACTGAATCCTAAAAAATTTCATCCTAGCACTTCTCCTCTTCTTCTCCTGCACCAACCATCGCTTCAATTGCACCTGGAATAACTATAGCTCAAACCCTGTCCTGAGCTTAGACCCACCTATCTTATATTGAGGCTTCTGAGACTCCTTGGCTCTCCCTGAGACCTACTTTCGATCTCCCTGAGATGCCTCCTGATACTATCTATGAAGAAACTTGTTAGAAAATATGTTCTAAAGCCAATCATCTAAGTGGTAGATTATTGAAATTAGTATATGAATTATCTAATAATAATAGTTATTTGGCTGATTCATCATCAAAGTTTTATCTTTCTTAAATGAACTCCTAAATTATGATAAAGTTTTTGAAATCACAATCAATTGATAAAGGAGAATTTATCGAATGGTTCTTAAACTATTCATGATTAGATGATAAGTTATTAATAAGGACGATAACTTATCGAGTGTAGGTCACTGTTGAAGGGAAATCCTGATTTCCCGGTCCAGGTTCGTTCAGATCTGATCAGATCAAGAGATATATTTCAAAAATTTTTTCTCTTGATCCTAATCAGATCTTGATATGTTTTAGATCTGATTCTTATTATTTTAATAAATAAAATAAAATAAGATAAATTAAATTTAATTTAATTTACCTGATTTGGGTAATCCTATTATCCTGTAGATGATCCTGATTGCAGCGGAAGGTTCTGGATCTAGCCACGCAAGTGCCTGGCCTCTATCGGTATCCACTCGGGTTGGATCTGGAGATCCTCTTCTTCTCTATCACACCACCAAAAATTAAATTTGAATCTGATCTAGAGGATCTTCAAAACTCTTTTGAAGATCTGCAGTCGTCCTTTTGCAGCAGCGCAGCCTTCTTGCTTTTGATCGCCTTTCCTTGATCTGAATCGCACCAACCAAAGTCCAAAACACCTTTTGGACGTGGAGAGCAAGGGGAGAAGAAGCTATGGCATGGAGGAGGAGGGGAGAGGCAGCCTTGGGGCATGGGGTTTCTCACATTGAATTGCATTAGCATTAGAATCTGAGTTGGGCGCAGGGTCTTATTTATAGACTAAGCGTGATCCAACTCTTCTTCCTCCAACCAATCCACAACCTTTGTGAAATCAGATCTAAATCTGATTTGGTGGGAATAGAGCCCCTGGATTCCTCCTTAGAGGGTGCTAAGACCAGTCAAAGTTGGTTCTTGAGAACTCTAATTGGAATCCAAAACGGAGATGGAGTCCTTGTCCAACAAGGACTCCTAGGCACCTCCTACTTGGGCTCACGCCACCCTTGGCGTGCGCCCTTCTCCTTGCCAGGTTCTGGCAGGGGGACAGGCCCCCACCAGCTCTCCAATAGGTGCATGACATGTGGTCAAAAGTCAAAAGTCAATGGTCAACGTTTGACCAATCAAAGGTAGACTTTTGACCAAAGTCAAGAACAAGAAATGCAGTGGACAAAAATGGTAGTAATGCCTTAAAATAAGACAACCTATTCTGACTTGGACAACCTCCAGTCAGACCAATATGAAGGCTCTGATTGAGCACAAAACTCTTTGGCTCAGACAGGACAACTTATTTATGATAGCAAAAGAAGAACGTTAGGTTCAATCGAGTGCTAGCACGATTTCCTTGAACCTAATTGAATCTCATTCAGATCAATTGAACTAGATCAGTTCAATTGATGATCACCAGATTCAAACCCTTGTTTGTGTGACCAGTTGGTTCAGTTCTATATGGTAATGGTATGTATGATCTCTATCATAGACATCATCAAAACTCCTTTCGATGGATTAGAATCTCTCTAATTCGAACAGCTAGAATGATCGATCATCTAAACATTCTAATTGCTCCAAAATCCACCAGTGACACCTAGCAGTATATGTGGCAACCCATCAGAGCTGAATGCGGAACCTCTTGGTGCAGCTACCTGTGTGATTCAGTTCTTCTATCTTGAACCCCGATCAGATTAGGGTTAAGGTGAACTCGTCAAACCCTAGTCTCTGTCATATGATGTAATCATTCGATTCGAGTCCAATGTGAAAATCTAAATAGAAACTCTTTCTATTATTTCACTCTGCCATGGCCATGGGCTTCAGGACTTGATTCTCATGATTATCATAGGGGCTGCTCCTCTACCACCGAGGTAGATAGATCCCATCTTGATGCAATCCAGTTCCGTACAATGAAACATGCTAAGCCAACATACACCTCAGGGTTCCATATGGCTAGGAGACCGAGTAATGGTGTAGTCAAACTTTAACACCCTCAAGGTAACTACCGATGCATCTCAGGTCAAAGAACCAGACACACTACTAGGCATCGAGTCAATCATTGACGAAAGGTAGACTTCCTAATGACTACTCGAGGTGGTCACGTCAATGCCCTCGTTCTCTAACGAGTACCTATACTTTCGCTCGGTGTCTCCACACCGTAGACTCAAGACTCATCTAATAAAGAGAAGCGATCGTACACCAACCTTCTGGATCAATCACCATCCTCGTGATGATCCTATGGTTGGGAGCTATTTATGAGTTAATAATGATTATTCATGTCTTAAATTTTCACTCTTGAAAATATGAATTATCATTACCATTTAACTCAAAGGATGTTATCACAGACACTAAATACACATATGTGATAGAAAAATAACCCATTTATTGATTTTAGTCAAAATTATAATTTTGCCCCTAGAAGTGTATTACAAGTGTCAGCCAATTTTGGCTTCTAGGGCACATATATCTAACAATCTTCCCACTTGTCCTAAAGCCAATTGGCTACAAGGTCTAAGTCCATCTTCTCAAGGTGGGCTTCGATCTTCTGCTGGCCTAACAGCTTTGTAAGTGGGTCTGCCACATTATCTACGGAGTCGACTCTCTTGACCTCGACATAACCCTTTTCAAGGTAATCGTGGATGGGGTGGTATCACCATTTGCTTGGAACTCTTCCAGCACAAATCAGTCTGCCAGATGTCGACTTTCGATCATCTATATCGGACATGAAGTCCGAGTTCTGTGTATCCCTGGACCAGGAGTTCTCCGTTACCAAAGATCAGCATCATATCTTTAGTTTTTCTCAAGTACTTAAGGATACATTTCACAAAAGTCAGTGTTTTCACCTGGATTTGACTTGATATCTTCTTGTGACACTCACAAGCATGGGCTATATTCAGTCGTCTACATAGCATGGCATAACATGAGGCCCTATATGCAGAAGCATAAGGGATCTTGCTCATGCGTTCTATTTCCTCAAGTGTGCTGGGGACATCTTCTTGAAAGGATGAATACATGTCTGAAGGGTATTAATCCATCTTAGAGTTTTTCCATACTAAACATCTTTAGTACTTCCTCTTATGTACATTCTTCTTGGAAATGTCTGTAGCATCCTATTCGGTCCTATCCTATAGACCTTAATTCCTAGAATTATAAGATGTTCACCTAGGTCTTTCTGGAGAATTCCTTGGACAACCACACTTGATGAAGTCAGCATGGAATATCACTTCCCATAAGGAGGATGTATCCACGAACAATATGAGGAAGACAACGCGCTCCCATCTGGACCCTTTTGACTAACACATTTGTTCCTCTTCATTTTTGATGAAC
>QRFJ01005109.1:38797-72492 GCA_006176705.1 Cocos nucifera | reverse complement strand
CTCCTTCTCGCATGCCATACTCTCTTCTCCCTTGCTCTCCACATCCAAAAATGTTTTGGACTAGTTTGGTGCGATCAGATCCAAGGGAAAGGCGATCAAAGCAAGAAGGCTGCGCCTGCCAAAGGACGCACTGCAGATCTTTCCAAAAGAAGTTTTGAAGTATCCTCCAAATCAGATCTAGATCTGATTTTGGAGGTGTGATAGAGAAAACGAGGTTCCCAGATCCAAACCCGAGTGATACCGGTAGAGGCCCCAGGGCTTGCGTGGCATAAAGATCCAGACATTCCGCTACAACACGGATCATCTACAGGGTAATAGATTACCCAAATCAGGTAAACTTAAATATTGATTTAATTTATCTTATTTTATTTTATTTGTTAAACATAATAAGAATCCAAGACTCTGAAACATATCAAGATCTGATTGAGATCAAGAGAAAAAATTTTGAAATATATCTCTTGATCTAATCAAATCTGGACGAACCTGGACCGGAAAATCAGGATTTCCCTTCAATCCCTTCCACCGGTCTCACTTTCCTAGCCATGTTTGTTAACTCAGTTTTGATCTGAGGTGGTCAATAATCCGAGCTAACCCATGCCACTAGGTTAGTCATAATGGTTATGACTATGTCAAGTCTAGTTTAATGAGACCTAAGTCAAATCTTCCTAAGAAAAGATTAAGTCAAGGTCTTCCACCATTGTAGATATGCGGCCTCTTTCCAGGGTTGATTGTTCTTGACTGGTTACAGTGCCTCAGTTGCATCAAAAAGATGTAACCATGTCTATTAGGCATTGGATGCCCTACGGCAGAGGATAGATTGGGCTCAATATTTTGGGAATACGGTGAGAGACCAATAGGAATTCCCAATCTATGCAAATGGAGGGTCTGACTAACTAAAGATGATTCATATTTTGGACACGTGAGATCCATGAATTAAGAGACCAGGTTGGGTGGCTCAGTGTTAAGAGAATCATTGAACAAGAGTTGTCACTCATTGGCTAACCCATCACAATACTGTTAGTGAGATGATGAGTCAGTTGGTGGGACCGCAAGCAATCCACTAGAAATCAGTAATCATGAGCTTTTACATCTCTTAGAGGGATGTAAGGGATCCAGAATATATGGGAGCATATTTGTTTTAAAAAATAAAAATTTAAAATAAATTGGTTAACGTCTTAATTACAATAATTCCTACTAAGAAACTTTGCCACTCTTTATAGAAAAATGTCTGCATCCAATCCACTAGCTACGAATCCTGGACACCCATAGACTGACCGAACTAAATTACAAGGATCTTGGCTTTCTAGAATTTAAATCATTTTGGGTTTCGAGAAGTTAACTCATTGGTATTGGACCATCCGAGAAGTTTAACTCATGTATTGGACCAGGATCCTCCACTACCAGCCTCGTCCATCCGCTAAACAGAGAGCATCTCTGGATAAGTGGACAGCAAAGATAATAAAGGCTAGATCACTAACATGTTGGGCTCGATGTCTGATGAACTTTAGTGCCAACATGACGATAAGTCCGAACTGCCACCAAATGTTTGGCTCACCTCAGCAAGTGTTTGTGGAAAGAATCGCGCAGCAAGTTCAAGTCACATAACAACATTCAAGGATAAGAATGCGTGAATGGACAGTCAAGTCCAGATCATTGTCTGATGATGCAAGGCATTGGAAGAGCTTGAGAGCTTCGAGTGAAGGTTGGGACTGGATCTATAGAATGATATCATCTGCAATCTCTTGACTGATGCGTAATCGGCAAAGTCATCTGAACTACCATAGTTGCATAACTTCAAACTCCTTGGGCCGAATTATGAACAATCCGTTACCGCTGAGCTTCCCATGAAAGCTAAAGGCCTCAGTGCTGCTATGGAATTGGACTTCTTCCAAGAGAAAGTCTTTTGAGGAAAGAAAAGATGTTGCAAAAAAGCAGAAGTGAAAGGAGGAAAGAAGAAGAAAGGTAGAGCTGAAGAAGAGGCCGCTGAATAAGGAAACGTGTTTCCATTGACTCTATTTCTTAATTGCTCACTGTGCACTTCTTTGTAAGGACTTGAGGATTAAGCAAGAGGCCTGAGGGGATGGTGGATGATGCTGTGCATCAAAAACTGGAGCAAGAGTTGCTACTGCGGCCATGGAACATACCCTCTTCGACTACATCCCTTGTTTAGCTGTATTAAAAGACTGTTTATTATGTCATACATGCAAGCAAAAATTTGATTTCTGATTTCCTCCTTGCATAGAAGGCTATGGTAATCATGTTTTTCTTAGGCGACCATTAATAAATTTCTTTAATGAAAGAAATGAATTTGCAAGTGGTTTTCCTTATAACGGTCTTTATCAGTTACATATTGTTGTATCTATTTTTAAATATCGAGCCAAAATATGAATACCATGAAACGACCTAGGGATAGTCCAAATGATAGGTATCTATTGGCACCTAAGATTAGTCCATATAGCAGAAGATAGATTCAATTAGAGAAACTGGGCTACTAAGTCCCATTGAATCTTCTGAAGTCATATCAATTTGGTAATTCGTCTTCATGGCAAAATGACTAAACTCCCTTGTACGATATAAGAAAAGGGCCATGGATTCTTCTTGCCCTAGCACTACTGACTTAACTACAATTACAATTGAATAGCGGTTCCTTCTAAAATCGTTTCTACCTAACACCGTATGAGAATATGGCTTGGTAAGAAACCAAGTCCCGAGTCGAATCTCAGAATTTGGGTTTGCTGGCTCAAGTCAAGAGACAGCAAGCGGACAATTAGACTTTAAGGTTCTCAGACTCGATTTATTAGGATATCCTAAAGAGTCCATAGGATATCATTTTACATTCTAGAAGATCCCCATGTGATTGTGAGTCGACATCCATTTTTTCCTTAAAAAATAGTTTTTCAAGATGGTGGCAATTGGAAAAGCAAATCACTCGATGAGAAAGTCTCACAAGAGCAACGAGCTAACGGACCTATGGAAAAATCAGGTTGAGCCAATCATTCTACCTCCCCACCCTCGTAGATCAAAAAAGGATTTTTCTGACCTTTCTGAAAGATACTTAGGTACTATTTCAGAGGAAGTAAAGAAAATGTTCCTCCATAGGTTATTGGGTTCATGGTTGATCCCAAAACCTATAATGAGGTGATATCAGATATCGACTCGTAGAAATGTTAGACCAATGAAATCAGAATTGACTCGATGCACTCAACAAAAGTCTGAAACCTTAGTAGATCCACCAGAAGGTATAGTAATTTGGATGTAAATGGATCTACAAGAGAAAGATGGTCAGATGCGAAATGCTAGAGACATTTCAAGGCTAGATTAGTGGCAAAAGGTATAGTGCAACGCGAAGGCCATTGTCTATTAGGATACCTTTTCGTCAGTAGCTATCCTAAATCCCATCCATACATTGCTTGTTGTTGCAGCCTATTCGATTATGAAATAATAGGCAAATGAACGTGAAAATAGCAAATCTTAAATGGATATCTTGGGAAGATGATTCTATATGGATATTAGGTCCGCTAGGTTTCACAATCCCGATGCATGAAGTCATAAGGTATCAAACATATAAAGGTCCCCATAAGTTATGGACTTAAACAAAGGCATCTCGAACTGGAACAAACTCATTTTAACGATGTGCTAACTTATTTGGTTTGATCAAAAATGAGGAGGAGCCATTGTCTTCAAAAAGGTCAGTGGGAAGCGTTGTTGTCGTCCCCGTATTGTACGTGATGACAATCCTCCTTATTGGAATGAATATTTCATGTCGACCATAGTTAAATATGGTATCTAAAGAATTCTCTATGAAAGACCTAGGAGAAGCATCCTTATTTTAGGAATTAAGCATTAATAAAGATAGACGAATAGGCATGCTAGGACTTTCATAGAAAATGTACATATGAAGAAGTGCTAAAGAGGTTTAGCCATCGGCAAAACTCTAAGAGGGGTTTAGTACCCTTCAGACATGGCATTCATCTTTCCAAAAAGATGTGCCCTACCACAACCTGAGGAATAAAATCATGACAGGATCCCCTTATACTTCAGTAATAGGTGAGTCTATGTATTGCCTATGTTATGTACGATGACTTGATATAGCATGCTGTGTGTCCACGAGTAGATACAATCGAATCCAGGTGAAGAACACTGGGACTTCTATGAAGTGTATCCTAAGTACTGAGAAGCACTAAGGAATATGTTGTTTGGTCTTGGTAAATGGAGAACTCCAAGTCCGGGGCTAACAACTCAATTTTATGTCCGATGTAGAAAATGATCTGAAACGTCCGACATCTAGGAGTCTATTTATTTGCAATGGTGGAGCCTATCAGTTGGAAAAGTTCCAAGCAATAGTGATAGGCAGATTTCACTTTGGAAGCAGAATACATCGCAGCAGTAAAAGCTGCAAGGGAGGGCATTCTGGTTAAAGAGTTTGCCGCAGAGGTTGGAGTGATGCCATCAGAATCCATTCCCTCTATATTGTGAACAACAATTGGTGCCCATAGCCCTTGCTAAGGAGCCGAAGGTCTCACCAAAAAATCCAAAGCACATCGAAGCGAACAATTCCATCTTTCCACGATTACCTCGAGAAGGGTTCTCGAGGTCCAAGAGAGTCGACCTTCGCAGACAAGGGCAGACCAGCTTACAAAAGCCGTGGGGCCAATAGAGATCAAGCCAACTTGAGAAGATGGGACTTAGATTTTAGCCAGTTGGCTTTAGGCCAAATGGGGTTTGTAGTATATGTTCCCTAGAAGCCATGGAACTTGGCTGACACTTGTAATACACTTTAGGTTTGCAAAATTTAATTTGACTATAAATAATAAAATAGATTGATTTTCTATCCATATGTATATTTAAGTGTTATGCATAAATTCCCTTGAAGTTAATGGTTAAGATATCTTATTTTCAAGAGTTGGAAATATTTAGAACATTAATCTTTTATTTATTAACTCATAAAGCTCCTACCTAAGGATCGTCATGAGGATGGTGAATTATTCTTGGAAAGGTTAGTGTACAAGTCGCTTCTTCATAGTAGATGAGTCTTAAGTGTATGGTGTAGAGACACCCAGAGCGAGAGCAAAGTACTCATTAGAGACGAGGGCACTGAACGGAACCATCTCGAGTAGTCATAAAGAAAGTCTACCTTCTCATCGATGACGGACTCAAAGCTGGCAACGTGGTGTTGTCTGGTTCTTTGAGCTGAGGTGCTATCGAATAGTTATCTTGAGGGTGTTAATACGTTTGACTACAACCATGATCAGTCTTCTGGCCATTCGAAATCCTGAGGTGTATTTGGCTATAGCATGTTCATTGTCGGAAATGGAATGCACCAAATGGAATCTATCTATCCTCAAGTGATGAGGAGTACCTATGATGATCATGAGAATCAAGTCATAAGCCCATGGTATAGCAGAAGCGTGAATATATAGAAAGAGTTTCTATAAGGTTTTTCCCATCGACTTGAAATCGAATGATTAAATCATATGATAAGAATTAGGGTTTTGACGGTTACCTTAACCTGTAATCTGATCGAGGCTCAAGGATAGAGAACTTAATCAAAATTGCTGCACAAAGAGGTTCATTTTTCAGTTTTGATGGATTTGCTACCATTACTGCTAGGTGCACTGGTGGTTTTGGTAGCAAATCGAGAATGAATTTTATGATGATCGATCATTCTTTGTCTGAAATCAGAAAATGTTTGATCTAACGAAAACGGAGTTTCCGATGTGTCGATGAATAGAGATCACAACATATCCCCTTACCATACAGAACTGAACCTAACTGGGATCACACAAACAAGGTTTAGCCATCTGGTATCATCATTGACTAACCCCAGTTAATTGATTTTGAATTAAGATCAATTAGTTCAAAGGAAATCATGCTAGCACACGATTAAACTGACATTCTCTCTTCTATTATCATTGAAGTTGTCTCGACTAAGCCAAATGTGTTGTGCTCACTCAATACCTTTATCTAGTCTGACTGGAGATCGGTCCAGATCACAGAAAAGGGTTGTCTTAATTTATGAGTATAAATTTAAAAGACATCACTTGCCATTTTTCATCACCTGCTAATCTGTTCTTTAACCTTTGTCCAAATTGATTTTGACCCTTGGGAACATTCTGCCCATGTTGTCATTGCACTTATTGGAGAGCAAATTAGGGCTTGTCCCCTCAATAAAATTTGGGAAAGAGAGGGGGCGCAACGCTAGGATGGCGTGCGCCCATTGGATAGTGCTTAGAGTCCATATAGATTGGGACTCCAGGTTCTTCTTGGATTAAACTAGGTGAACTTATCCTGTAGACTTGACCAACGTCCTAAGAATGCCCATCTATAGGAATGATAATCTATGGGGCTCTCATCTGATTGGATCAAGTTGATGTCCATCCCACCAATCAGATTTAAATCTATTGCATGAAGCAATGCGATTGGCCGGGATGATGCCGCAAAGGAGGGAGAGGCAGCCTTGGGGCGTGGGAATTGAATCTCTATTCTTATTAGGGTTGGGCGCAGGTCTTATTTATAGACCTCTTGTGATCCAACTCCTCTTCCTCTCAACCAATCACAACCCTTTGTGAAATCAGATCTAAATCTGATTGGTTGGAATAGAGACCCCTGGATTCCTCCTTAGAGGGCGCCTAAGACCAGTCAAACTGGATTCTTAGTAGAACTCTGATTGGAATCCAAAAGGGAGGTGGAGTCCTTGTCCAACAAGGACTCCTAAGCGCCTCCTACTTGGGCTCACGCCACCCTTGGCGTGCGCCCTTCTCCTTGCCAGGTTCTGGCAGGGGGACAGGCCCCCACCAGCTCTCCAATAGGTGCATGATATGTGGTCAAAAGTCAAAGGATCAATGGTCAACGTTTGACCAGTCAAAGGTAGACTTTTGACCAAAGTCAAAGAACAAGAAATGGCAGGTGACCAAAAATGGCAGGTAATGTCTTACAAATAAGACAACCTATTCTGACTTGGACAACCTCCAGTCAGACCATATGAAGGCCTCTGATTGAGCACAAACTCCTTTGGCTCAGTCAGGACAACTTATTTATGATAGTAAAAGAAGAACGTTAGGTTCAATCGAGTGCTAGCACGATTTCCTTGAACCTAATTGAATCTCATTCAGATCAATTGAACTAGATCAGTTCAATTGATGATCACCAGATTCAAACCCTTGTTTGTGTGACCCAGTTAGGTTCAGTTCTATATGGTAATGGGATATGTCATGATCTCTATCATAGACATCATCGAAACTCCTTTCGATGGATCAGAACTCTTCTGATTCGAACAGCTAGAATGATCGATCATCTAAATCATTCTAATTGCTCCCAAAATCCACCAGTGACACCTAGCAGTATATGGTGGCAACCCATCAGAGCTGAATGCGAACCTCTTGGTGCAGCTACCTGTGTGATTAAGTTCTTCTATCTTGAGCCCGATCAGATTAGGGTTAAGGTGAACTCGTCAAACCCTAGTCTCTGTCATATGATGTAATCATTCGATTCGAGTCCAATGTGAAAATCTAAATAGAAACTCTTTCTATTATTTCACTCTGCCATGGCCATGGCTTTAGGACTTGATTCTCATGATCATCATAGGGCTACTCCTCTACCACCGAGGTAGATAGATCCCATCTTGATGCAATCCAGTTCCTACAATGAACATGCTATAGCCAACATACACCTCAGGGTTCCATATGGCTAGGAGATCGAGTAATGGTGTAGTCAAACTATAACACCCTCAAGGTGAACTGCCGATGCATCTCAGGTCAAAGAACCAGACACACTACTGCAGCATCGAGTCAGTCATTGACGAGAAGGTAGACTCCCTAATGACTACTCGAGGTGGTCACGCTCAGTGCCCTCGTTCTCTAACGAGTACCTGTACTCTCGCTCTGGTGTCTCCACACCGTAGACTCAAGACTCATCTACTAAAGAGAAGCGATCGTACACCAACCTTCCGGATCAATCACCATCCTCGTGATGATCCTATGGTCGGGAGCATTTTATGAGTTAATAATGATTATTCATGTCTTAAATTTTCAACTCTTGAAAATATGAATTATCATTACCATTAACTCAAAGGATGTATCACAGACACTAAATACATATGTGATAGAAAATAACCCATTTAATTATTTATAGTCAAAATTATAATTTTGCCCCTAGAAGTGTATTACAAGTGTCAGCCAATTCTGGCTTCTAGGGCACATATTCTAACAATCTCCCACTTGTCCTAAAGCCAATTGGCTACAAGTCTAAGTCCCATCTTCTCAAGGTGGGCTTCGATCTTCTGCTGGCCCAACGGCTTTGTAAGTGGGTCTGCCACATTATCTGCGGAGTTGACTCTCTTGACCTCAACGTAACCTTTCTCAAGGTAATCGCGGATGAGATGATATCGCCTCAATGTTTGCTCTGGAACTCTTCCAGCACAAACTTTAGTCTGATGCAGCATGATGTCGACTTTCGATCATCTATATCGGACATGAAGTCCGAGTCTGTGTATCCCTTGGAACTTGGAGTTCTCCATTACCAAAGACCAACATCATATCCTTAGTTCTTCTCAAGTACTTAAGGATACATTTCACAGAAGTCCAGTGTTCTTCACCTGGATTTGACTGATATCTGCTTGTGACACTCACAGCATGGGCTATATCAGGTCGTGTACATAGCATGGCATACATGAGGCTCCCTATTGCAGAAGCATAAGGGATCTTGCTCATGCGTTCTATTTCCTCAGGTGTGCTGGGGCACATCTTCTTGGAAAGATGAATACCATGTCTGAAGGGTATTAATCCCCTCTTAGAGTTTTCCATACTAAACCTCTTTAGTACTTCCTCTATGTACATCTTCTGTGAAAGTCCTAGCATCCTATTCGGTCTATCCCTATAGACCTTAATTCCTAGAATAAAGGATGCTTCACCTAGGTCTTTCATGGAGAATTCCTTGGACAACCACATCTTGACTGATGTCAACATGGGAATATCATTCCCAATAAGGAGGATGTCATCCACGTACAATACGAGGAAGACAACAGCGCTCCCACTGACCCTTTTTGAAAACATGGTTCCTCTTCATTTTTGATGAAACCAAACTTTTTGATCACATCATTGAAATGAGTGTTCCAGCTCCGAGATGCTTGCTTAAGTCCATATATGGACCTTTGCAGCTTGCAAACCTTGTGATCAGTATCACTGGATGTGAAACCTAGCGGCTGTTCCATATAGATATCTTCCTCAAGATATCCATTTAGGAATGCCTTTTTCACGTCCATTTGCCATATTTCATAATCGAAATAGGCTGCAACGGCAAGCAATGTGCGGATGGATTTTAGCATAGCTACCGGGGAAAAGGTATCCTGATAGTCAATGCCTTCACGTTGACTATAACCTTTTGCCACCAGTCTAGCCTTGAATGTCTCCACATTCCCATCTGCACCAATCTTTCTCTTGAAGATCCATTTACACCCAATAGGTACTATACCTTCTGGTGGATCTACCAAGGTCCAGACTTGGTTTGAGTGCATCGAGTCGATCTCTGACTTCATTGCCTCAAGCCATTTCTCGGAGTCGATATCTGATATCGCCTCGTTGTAGGTTTTGGGATCATCACCATGAGCACCATTACCTATGAGGAACATTTCCTCTACATCCTCTGAAATAATACCTAAGTAACTTTCAGGGGGACGGGAAACTCTTTCCGATCTACGAGGTGGAGGAGGTAGTGTTCTTATTGGCTCAACCTGATTTGGTTCCACTTGGTCCTTAGCTCGTTCTGCTTGTGAGACTTTCTCATCAAGCTTAATCTACTTTCCAATGCCACTATCTTGAATAAACTATTTTTCAAAAAATATGGCATGTCGACTCACAATCACATTGTGGTCTTCTGGAATGTAGAAATAGTATCCTAATGACTCTTTAGGATATCCTATGAATCGAGCTCTAAAGGACCTAAACTCTAACTTGTCCGCTTGTTGTCTTTTGACATAAGCCGGACAACCCCAAATTCTGAGATGACTCAGACTTGGTTTCTTACCGTGCCATATCTCATACGGTGTGGTAGGAACGGTTTTAGAGGGAACCCTATTCAGTAAATAATTGAAGTTAATAATGAATGTCCCCAAAGAAAATCTGGGAGGTCTGTGAAGCTCATCATGGATCGAAACCATATCCAATAGAGTCCGATTTCTCCATTCTGAAACCCCGTTGAGTTGAGGTGTTCCTGGTGGAGTCCATTGAGAGACTATGCCATTTTTCTTAAGATAGTCTAGGAATTCCCGGCTAAGGTATTCACCTCCTCGATCTGATCGAAGAACCTTAATGGGTTTTCTAGTTTGTTTTTCTACTTCATGTCTGAATTCTTTGAACTTTTCAAAAGCTTCAGACTTGTGTCTCATAAGATACACATACCCATACCTAGACAGATCATCGGTAAAGGTAATGAAGTAGACAAAATTGCCTCTTAGCCGGCACATCAAATGGGCCGCACACATCAGTATGTACTAGGGCAAGGAGATCTGTGGCCCTTTCCCCATGTCCAACAAAAGGGAGTTTAGTCATTTTGCCTTGAAGACAAGATTCACAAGTTGGATATGACTCAAAAGTCAATGGACTCAATAGCCCATTTTTCTCCAATTTGTTAATCCTATCTTCTGCTATATGACCTAATCTCAGGTGCCATAGATATCTGTCGTTTGGACTATCCCTAGGTCGTTTGGCATTCACGTTTTGCTCGATAGTTAAAACAGGTACATCAATATGCAACTGATAAAGACCATTAACAAGGAAACCATTTGCAATTTTATTTCTTTCATAAAGAATGTTACAATGGTCCTTAAAGAAGGTGATCACATAACCTTCTTGTGCTAAGCATGAAACAGAAATCAAATTCCTGCTAGCTGCAGGCACATAATAACAGTCTTTTAAAACTAAGTCTAAACCAGATGGTAATCGCAGAGGGTATGTTCCCACGGCTACTGCAGCAACTCTTGCTCCATTACCGACGCGTAGGATCATGTCTCCATCCCTCAGCCTCCTGCTATCCTCAAGACCCTGCATGGAAGTGCATAGGTGAGCACTAGATCCAGAGTCAAGCACCCAACTGGATGCAGAAGAAACCGTAAGGTTAGACTCAATAACGAGCATACCTCCAGAAGGACCTTCCTTCTTGTTCTTTAGGGTGGCCAGGTAAGTAGGGCAGTTCCGCTTCCAATGGCCGTCGCTGTTGCAATGGAAACACTTTCCTTTGCCATCGACCTTCTTCTTCGGTTCTGCCTTCTTCTTCTTTGATCCTTCTACCTTTTGCTTTTTCACAGACTTCCTTTTCTTTCCATAAGACTTTTCTTTTGGAAGAAGTCCGTTCCATAGCAAGAACTGAGCCTTTAGAACCTTTCATAGAAAGCTCAGCGGTAACCAGCATATTCATCAACTCGGCCAAGGAATTTTGAAGTTTATGCATGTGGTAATTCATGATGAATTGCCCATATGCATCAGTCAAGGATTGCAGAATAATATCATTCTGCAAGTCCAAGTCCAACTTCACACCGAGCTTCTCAAGCTCTTCCATGTCCTTGATCATTGTCAGACAGTGATCTTGGACTGACTGCCCATCACGCATCTTAGCCTTAAAAAGTCGTTTCGTGACTTGATATTTGGCTGCGCGACTCTGTTCACCAAACATCTCCTGCAGGTGAGCCAACATTTGGCGAGCAGTCCCGATATCTTCATGTTGGCGCTGGAGCTCATCAGACATCGAGCCCAACATGTAGTATCTGGCCTTATTGTCTTCGTCAATCCATTTTTCCAGAGACGCTCTCTGTTCAGTGGATGGACGAGCTGGTAAGGTGGGAGGATCCTGGTCCAAAACATGTGTTAACTTCTCTGAACCCAAAATAATTTTGTAGTTCCTGAGCCAATCTTTATAATTGGGTCCAGTCAGTCTATGTGTGTCTAGGATACGTGCCAGTGGGTTTGGACGCAGACATTTTCCTGTAGAGAGTCAAAGATTCTAGTTAGATACTGTAATTTTGACTTGACCAATTTGTTTAGGGATTTTATTTTTAAACAAATTAGCTCCCACTATTTTTCTCGGATCCCTACACTCCCTCTGTAGAGATGCGAAAATCTCCGCGATTGATGATTTCTAGTGGGTGGTGCGGTCTCACCAACTGACTCATCACCTCACCTAACAGTTATTGGTGATGGGTTAGCCAATGAGTGAACAACTCTTGTTCAATGATTCTCTAATCATGGTGCACCCAAACTTGGTCTCTAATTCATGAATCTCACCGTATCCGAATATTGATCCACTCCTTAGTTAAGTCAGACCCACCATTTGCATAGACTGGGTTCCTAATTGGGTCTCTCACCGTATCCGGAATATTGAGCCCAACTCATCCTCCAGCCCATAGCATCCAATGCCTAATAGACATGGTTGCGTCTTCCCGGTGCAACTGAGCCACTGTATCCAGCCGAGAACAATCAACCCCGGGAAGGGCCCGCACGTCTACAATGGTGGAAGACCTCGGACTTAATCTTTTCTTAGGGAGAATTGATTCAGGTCTCATTTAAACTAGACTTGGCTTAGTCATAACAATTATGACTAACCTAGTGGCATGGGTCAGCTCGGATTATTGACCACCTCAGATCAGAACTGTGTCAACAGATATGGCCAGGTAAGTGAGACCGGTGGAAGGAATATGCCGTTAACTCGCACAAGAACGCATTCAGGTCGAGTAGCTTCCAATTAAAAACCAGTCGGTCGTCTGTGCCAAACTTACCTTAGACACCAAATTGTTGAGTCAGAACCAATTGGGTTAGCCTACAATCCAGACTCTAACCTCTGAGCCTAATTAGGTCTTGCTTGATCGTGACTCGATCTTGACCCAGACTTAATCCTATTAGGCTGGTCAATTTAAGCATTGTTGATCCCATCTAACCAACTCTTGATTCGGTTTGATCAACCGCTTAGACCTAATTGAGCTACCCAAGCCCGAACCCAGTATTATGAATATGTCTTAGATCTGAAATTCTCAATTTTAGACCTAATTGATATTCCATAAACTTAATTCTTAATTAAGTTGGGTTCATAAATAAAATATGCACAATAAATCCTAGGGTTTCAGGATCTAGGGTTTTGCAGAAAGTAAGTTTTGGGTTTCTGATTAAGGACGAACACGCAGCACCCCTACACGTCATAAGAACACCCCATCGAATGGGAAGAGAGGGCCTTTAAACCCTTCTTCGTTCTTATGACCGGACGGCCAAGAGGAACGCCTTAATCAGGAACATTCAATACTACAAAACAGTTATAGATCTATATCATATATCTCATATACAAATTTAGATCTAATCAAGGCATATTTTGCATACATCTCATGTATCAATTCATGCATGTTTTCAGATCTAAATTATCACATAATAATCTGAAAAATTAGATTTAAATTAATCTAATCAAAATAAATTCTAATCTAGATAATTATGTAGAACTATTCTACAATTAGTCTAGTCATGCATCTATCATATCTCATATGATATTTAAAATTAAATAATTTTTATTTGCTGTTTATCAGATGTTATTATAACACTTATAATATCAGAAAATAGTAAATAAGAAGATCTAAAATATGATTTAATCATATTAAATCAAAGACATGCAAAACTATTCTATAGAACTATTCTATTCTAGAACTAGTCATGCATATCTTCATGTTCTTAGATCCAAATCATTTAATTTTAATTTTTCTGATTTCAGATCTGATCACATCTCATGTGACATCTAAAATCACATTATTTTTAATTAAAATAAAATTAAAATCAGATCTAAACAATTTTAGAACCAAGGCTCTGATACCAATTGAAGGGAAATCCTGATTTCCCGGTCCAGGTTCGTCCAGATCTGATTAGATCAAGAGATATATTTCAAAAATTTTCTCTTGATCTCAATCAGATCTTGATATGTTTCAGATCTGATTCTTATTATTTTAATAAATAAAATAAAATAAGATAAATTAAATCAAATTTAATTTACCTGATTTGGGTAATCCTATTACCCTGTAGATGATCCTGATTGTAGCGGAAGGTTCTGGATCTTAGCCACGCAAGCGCCTGGCCTCTACCGGTATCCACTCGGGTTGGATCTGGAGAACCTCTTCTTCTCTATCACACCTCCAAAAATCAGATCTGGATCTGATTTGGAGGATCTTCAAAACTCTTTTGAAGATCTGCAGTCGTCCTTTTGCAGCAGCGCAGCCTTCTTGCTTTTGATCGCCTTTCCTTGATCTGAATCGCACCAAACTAAGTCCAAAACACTTTTGGACATGGAGAGCAAGGGGAGAAGAGAGTATGGCGTGGAGAAGGAGGGGAGAGGCAGCCTTGGACGTGGGAAATCTCTTTCAATAAGACTTTTACTTTTAATTAGGGTTGGGCGCAGGGTCTTATTTATAGACCTCTTGTGATCCAACTCTTCTTCCTCTCAACCAATCACAACCCTTTGTGAAATCAGATCTAAATCTGATTGGTTGAAAAAGAGACCCCTGGATTCCTCCTTAGAGGGCGCCTAAGACCAGTCAAACTGGATTCTTAGTAGAACTCTAATTGGAATCCTAAAGGGAGGTGGAGTCCTTGTCCAACAAGGACTCCTAGGCGCCTCCTACTTGGGCTCACGCCACCCTTGGCGTGCGCCCTTCTCCTTGCCAGGTTCTGGCAGGGGGACAAGCCCCACCAGCTCTCCAATAGGTGCATGACATGTGGTCAAAAGTCAAAGGGTGAATGGTCAACGTTTGACCAGTCAAAGGTAGACTTTTGACCAAAGTCAGAGAACAAGAAATGGCAGGTGACCAAAAATGGTAGGTAATGTCTTACAAATAAGACAACCTATTCTGACTTGGACAACCTCTAGTCAGACCATATGAAGGCCTCTGATTGAGCACAAACTCCTTTGGCTCAGTCAGGACAACTTATTTATGATAGTAAAAGAAGAACGTTAGGTTCAATCGAGTGCTAGCACGATTTCCTTGAACCTAATTGAATCTCATTCAGATCAATTGAACTAGATCAGTTCAATTGATGATCACCAGACTCAAACCCTTGTTTGTGTGACCCAGTTAGGTTCAGTTCTGTATGGTAATGGGATATGTCATGATCTCTATCATAGACATCATCGAAACTCCTTTCGATGGATCAGAACTCTTCTGATTCGAACAGCTAGAATGATCGATCATCTAAATCATTCTAATTGCTCCCAAAATCCACCAGTGACACCTAGCAGTATATGGTGGCAACCCATCAGAGCTGAATGCGAACCTCTTGGTGCAGCTACCTGTGTGATTCAGTTCTTCTATCTTGAGCCCCGATCAGATTAGGGTTAAGGTGAACTCATCAAACCCTAGTCTCTGTCATATGATGTAATCATTCGATTCGAGTCCAATGTGAAAATCTAAATAGAAACTCTTTCTATTATTTCACTCTGCCATGGCCATGGGCTTCAGGACTTGATTCTCATGATCATCATAGGGCTACTCCTCTACCACCGAGGTAGATAGATCCCATCTTGATGCAATCCAGTTCCTACAATGAACATGTCACAGCCAACATACACCTCAGGGTTCCATATGGCTAGGAGACCGAGTAATGGTGTAGTCAAACTATAACACCCTCAAGGTGAACTGCCGATGCATCTCAGGTCAAAGAACCAGACACACTACTGCAGCATCGAGTCAGTCATTGACGAGAAGGTAGACTTCCTAATGACTACTCGAGGTGGTCACGCTCAGTGCCCTCATTCTCTAACGAGTACCTGTACTTTCGCTCCGGTGTCTCCACACCATAGACTTAAGACTCATCTACTAAAGAGAAGCGATCGTACACCAACCTTCCGGATCAATCACCATCCTCGTGATGATCCTATGGTCGGGAGCTGTTTATGAGTTAATAATGATTATTCATGTCTTAAATTTTCAACTCTTGAAAATATGAATTATCATTACCATTAACTCAAAGGATGTATCACAAACACTAAATACACATATGTGATAGAAAATAACCCATTTCATTAATTATAGTCAAAATTACAATTTTGCCCCTAGAAGTGTATTACAAGTGTCAGCCAATTCTGGCTTTCAGGGCACATATATCTAACAGGGATGTGCCATTAACTCGATAAGAATGCATTCAAATCGAGTAGCTCCTAATTAAAAATCAGTCGGTCGTATCTGCCAAACTTACCTTAGACACCAAATTATTGAGGCAGAACCAATCAGGTTAGCCTACAATCCAGACTCTAACCACTGAGCCTAATTAGGTTTTAGCTTGATCGATCACTCACGTGACTCGATCTTGACCCAGACTTAATCCTATTAGACTGGTCAATTTTAGCAGTGTTGATCCCATCTAACCAACTCTTGATTCGATTTGATCAATTGCTTAGACCTAATTGAACTATCCAAGCCTGAACCCAATTTTATGAACATGTCTTAGATCTAAAAATTCTCAATTTTAGATCTAATATGTTTCATAATCTTAATTCTTAATTAAGTTTAGGGTTCATAAATAAAACATGCAAATAAGATCCTAGGATTTTAGGATCTAGGGTTTTGCAGAAAGTAAGTTTTTCAATTTTTGATTAAGAATGAACGTGCAGCACCCTTACACATCATAAGAACACCCCATCGAATGAAAGAAGAGGGTCTTTAAACCCTACTTTGTTCTTATGACTGGACGGCCAAGGGGAACATCTTAATCAGGAATACAACTAATCTACAAAACTAATTAGATCTAAGCATATATCTCATATAAAAATTGATCTAATTAAAACATATTTTGCATACATCATATCATGCATATTTTTTAGATCTAAATTATCTCATAATCATCTAAAAAATTAAATTTAAATTTGATCACATCAAATAAAATTTAATCTAGACCCTTTCGTAAAACTATTCTACAACGAGTCTAAACATGCAACTATCATATCTCATTTGAACAAATTAAATTTAATTTATTTTTTATTTTTAAATCTAATTATAACATTTATAAGATTAAAAAATAGTAAATAAATAGATCTCAAAATCATATTTAATCAAATAAAAATTATGATTATACTAGACTACACATAGAACAATTCTATTCCTAGTCTAGTTATGTATCTCATACATTTTAGATCTAGATTAATTAATTTTAATTTTCTAATTTTTTGATTTTAGATCTAATCATATCTCATGTAATATCTAAAATCACTAATTTATTAGATTAAATTAGATCTAAATAGATTTTATGCAATCTGGCTTTGATACCAATTGAAGGAAAAAATTAGATTTTTTCGGATCAGGTTCATTCAATTCTGATTGGATTGAGAGGCATATTTCAAAAATTTTCTCTTAGATTCAAATTAGATCTGACATTTTTCAGATCTAATCTTATGATCTGATAAATAAAAAAATTAAATTAAATTAAATCTAAATTAATATTACTTTGGTTTTGGGTAATCCAATTGCCTGTTGATGATCCTGCTGATTGCCTTAAGGTTCTAGATCTAGCCACGCAAATGCCTGGCCTCTACCGATATCCACTTGGGTTGGATCTGGAGATCTTCTCCTTCTCTTTTTTTTCTCCAAAAATTAGATCTGGATCTGATTTGGAGGATCTTCAAAACTCTTTTTGAAGATGTGCTGCTATCTCTTATAGCAGGGCTGCCTTCTTGCTTTCTCGTCTCCTTTTGATTGCCTGAATTGCACCAAACTTGTGCCCAACATCCCTTGGGCGTGGAGAGGAGAGAGAAGATTAGAAGATGGCATGGAGGAGGGAGAGGGGTAGTCTTGGGGCATGGCTAGGAAAAAGCTCTCTTTTTGGTTGGGCGTAGATAGGGTTTATTTATAGACCCTACTGCGCCATGCAGTGTTGCATCATCCTGGCCAATCGCGTTGCTTCATGCAATTAAATCTAAATTTGATTGATGGGATGACATCACCTGATCCAATTAGATGAGAGTCCCATAGATTCAACCTTAGATGGCACCTTAGACTGATCAAAGTCTATAGGTAAGGGTCACCTAGTTTGAATCTAAGAAGCAACCTAGAGTCCCATCTGTATGGAACTCCAGGCGTCCCTATCCATGGGTGCATGCCATCCTAGGCGTGCACCCCCTTCTTTCTAAATTCCAGTGAGGGGACAAGCCCCTATCTACTCTCCAATAAGTGCATAATACATGGGCAGATGTCCAAGAGTCAAAGGTCAATGTTTGACCAAAGTCAAAGGACAAGAATTAGCAGATGATGAAAAATAGTAGGTGATGTCTTAAATTTATCTCAAAAATTAAGACAATCCTTTTCTAACCTAAACTAGCTCTAGTTAGACCAGGTAAAGGTACCTGAGTGAGCACAAGCATATTTGGCTCAATCGAGACAACTTTAAATGATAATAGAAGGAGAATGTTAGGCTCAATCGTGTGCTAGCACGATTTTCTTGAACCTAATTGAATCTAATTCAAATCAATTGAACTGAATTAGTCCAATTGATGATATCTAAATCTAAACCCTTATTTGTGTGATCTAGTTAGATTCAATTCTGTATGGCAATGGGATATATCATGTTCTCCATCATCGACATCATCGAAACTTCTTTCGTTGGATCAGAACTTTTTTGATTCAGAAACTAGAATGATCGATCATCTAAATCATTCTAATTGCTCCCAAAATTCACTAATGACACCTAGCAGTATATGGTGGCAACCTATCAAAACTAAAAATGAACCCCTTGGTGTAGCTACTTGTGTGATTAAGTTCTTCTATCTTGAGCTCCGATCAGATTAGGGTTAAGGTGAACTCATCAAACCCTAATTCTTATCATATGATTTAATCATTTGATTCAAGTTCGATGTGAAAACCTTAATAGAAACTCTTTCTATTATTTCACTCTCTGCCATGGCCATGGACTTATGGACTTGATTCTCATGATCATCATAGGGCTGCTCCTCATCCACCGAGGTAGATAGATTCCATCTTGGTGCAATCCAATTCCTACAATGAACATGCTATAGCCAACATACACCTCAGGATTTCGAATGGCTAGGAGATCGAGTCATGGTGTAGTCAAACTATAACACCCTCAAGGTGAACTGTCGATGCACCTTAGGTCAAAGAAATCAGACACACCACTGCAGCTTCGAGTCAGTCATCGATGAGAAGGTAGACTTCCTTATGACTACTCGAGGTGGTCACGCTCAGTGCCCTCGTTCTCTAACGAGTACCTATACTCTCGCTCCGATGTCTCTACACCGTAGACTCAAGACTCATCTACTATGAAGAAGTGATTGTACACTAACCTTCTGGATCAATCACCATTCTCATGACGATCCTACGGTCAGGAGCCTTTTATGAGTTAATAAATAAAAATTCATGTCTTAAATTTTCAACTCTTGAAAATAAGAATTATCATTACCATTAACTCAAGGGATGTATCATAGACACTAATACACATATGTGATAGAAAATAATTTATTTTATTATTTATAGTCAAAATTATAATTTTATCCCTAGAAGTGTATTACAAGTGTCAGCCAATTCTGGCTTCTAGGGCACACATATCTAATAGTGGACCGGTTGCATCATACACCGTAATGAATTAGCACCTCCTATCACCGAGTGAAAAGTCCCAAATGCCCTATGAGCCATGATAGATTTTCTATGAACCCTTTAAGGGTCTAGGTCCACCACATATTGCTCCATGATTCGTCGATTTCTGCTGAGTTGGCGGTCCACATCTAGATTATGGATCGACTGATGGCTTTCGTGGCTGAGTCGGCTAGCGTGACTGGCTTGGTGCGTTGGCTTCGTCGGCTTGGTTCAATGCGTTTGGATGTGCCGGCTGATATGGTGCGGTGGCTTGAGCCGGTTGAGCCATTTGTTATTTTTCATTTGATTTTTATTTATTTTATTTTTTAAAAATTCATATCTTTTTTATTTTAGCTTCATTTTGTACAAAACTTATTTCATTATGATAAAAAAAATAATCTCTTTTTATTGATCTAAAATTTAATTTTTTAATTTTTATTATTTTTTAACTAATTTTTTTAATTAATAAAAATATGAATTTCTTAAAAATATATATAAATTGATCATTAATTCTTAAAAATTAATATAAATTAATTGATAAATTAATACTTTTATTGATAAATTTATGATACTTATCTTATCCTCCAACTTAAGCTTTGCTCATCCTTGAGTAAAGAAAGAATTTAGTTTTAAATATCTTTTAACTTTAGAGTTTTGAATTTTTTCTAAGCAGTTTTCAAAATGGCCATTGATATTCAGTAGAATATAAGTGATGTATATCATTGGGATATTAATAATTATCAATAAATAAATTAAGTAAAGAATATTAAATTTTTTCTAAACTTTTTCTTAATTATACCATCTTTATCTCTGATTTGTCTAAACTTTCATATAGGCAAGTGTATTGCTACTTCTGCTCTTCATTTATTGATTTTTATTTTCACATTGCCCACTTTTTGATGTGAATATCATTACTTACTTAGACAATGGGATCCGGTTACTCGGTGGAAAATTAATATTTTTTTTTTTAACATTGTACCACTATTGAGTGTCTTAACCCCTTAAGCTTTCTATTTGATCCATGTAGTGAGTCTTGGGCCAATGACTCCCAAACTAGTTGGCTTTAGGGCACTAGATATAGAATATCCCTCGGACTTACTAGCTCAAATCAAACAGGCTACGAGTTAAGACTAGCTTTACAACAAGCTTCTTTGCCCTTTCCATCTTTTGATGTGAAACTCAATGCTTGCTTAGGCAAAGAGGTCCGATTACTCAATGAAAAATACTTGAAAACTATTTTATTTTAATTTTTTTATATGAAGAAATGTATAGTTATCCTACACAAGTTCATAAAAAATAGATTTTTCTTTGATTAGTAGAAAAAATTAAAAATGCTCAAAGGAAAAACTTTTTATATTCTAGACTTAACTCTTTATTAGGTTTTTTTAATACTTGATCCCTCAATATCTCATAAATTCTTTAATCTGTGTATCAATTTTCTTTTAAAAATACTTAGTTCAATTTAATTCTTAAGCATAATTAGGTGTCTAAATACTAAATACTAACTTTTTTGAGGACTTAAAAAATTTTAAAAATTTTATTATTCTCCCCCCTCCCCCCAACTTAATCAACATTGTCCTCAATGGAGAAGAAAAAATAAAGGATGTAATAAAGAACATAAAAGAATACATCTGACTCAGTATATTTTTGATCCAGCATATGTCTTTGAGAATTTGGGCTCTCCTTCCAACTTATTCAACATATCCTAAAAAAATAAACTAAAAAAATAAATTAGATGAAAAAAAACTAAATATTGGGTTGCCTCCCAACAAGCATTAAGTTTACCATCTTCAATCAGACACAATGCAGCTTACTATCCTATATTAAATATTGGATTGACAAATTCCAATGGTTTTGGATTGCCAATCTCAGAAAGTTTATTTATAATCCCATTATTGATATAATCATTATTAATTTTAGGAACATAATTTATGACCCCATTCTCAGATCGATGTTTATTAAGAATTTCTCCTATTTGTTCTTCTAAAATACTCATGAATGGAGTTTTTGTATTAGGAGTTAAGTTTGATTCAATGGGTACTAGAAGGATATCTAAAGATGGATTAATTCTGAAGATAAATTAATGTGATCTTGCTTAAACAACTTTATTGACACTTCATTACATGCCTCTTAGTTTTTGTAAGAAGAACCGACTTCTAGAGTTGAGGGGAATAGGACATTAGGTTTATAAGTCTCACATAAATTATCTATTCTCTTTTTTCCTATGTCTATCTCATTTAAACTGGAACCAGCATCATTACTAGTTCCTGGCTTGGGTTCTTCATGTGGTTAGTCTCAGTACTAACCTATTTCTCTAAATTTTTATTTTGACTAGCATCAGTACTAGCTTCTCTCACCTGATCTTGGTATAGATCCATAAGAGTTCTATAGCTTTTAAGTTTAGGAATTACTTTGGCATTCTCAAATTGAGAATTCTTAAGTGAGACATTAAATTGATAATTTGGTCCAGGTAGTTGGTGGACATTAGGTGAGTTGTTTGAAATTGGTAGGCTCGATAGTTGATCTAGTTATATCCTCATGTTAGACTCAACTAATTATCCTATTTGAGCTTCTAGCTTGGCGATAGATTCTTATTGAGTCAAGATCGATTGTTGTTGATTCAGAATTAACTATTGAAGTTGGTTAAATCTATCGTCAACTAAATTGATCTGTTGAGGAGGTGGATATGATAGCTGGTTGATATATGATGGCTGGATAAACTGACTAGGCTGACCATTATTATAGGCATAGTTTTGGTATTGGAGTCTATTTTGATAGTTTTAGACTGGTGAAATTTGGGTCTAAGCCGAGTCTGTTGGAATGTCCAAGAAAAATTATGGTGGTTGCTCCAATCTGAATTATATGAATTTGAAAATGGATCATTAATCGATTTGGAGTAACCTTGAGTAGCTTGAACTTGTTCTTAGATAAAATATGAAAACTGTACAGTCTTAGAACATTCATTCACATGATGGGTTGGGCTAGCACAAATAGAATAAAACTTCTGATAATTAGAAGGTGATGTGAATTATGTAGGAGATTATTGACCTAGGATTAGGAGTTGATCTAATTTCTGGGCAAGAATGTCAACTTTATCTAATTTTTGGACTATTAGGTTCAGATTAGCCATTTGATTATCAAGTTTAATGTAAATCAACTATTTAATTAAGTTCAACTAAATCAAAAAAATAATTTTCTACCGTGCATGTATTAGTATAACTCTAATGTATGGTTCAAAATTTTTAGAATTTATATATATATTTATTATTTTACTACATTATTATTTTTAATTTTTTTAATTATTTTAATTATTATTTTTAATTTAATTTAATTTAATTATTTTAATATATTTTTTAGTTAGTTTAATTTAATTTTTATTTTATTTTTAGAGGAGAAAGGATAAAAAAGAAAGAAGAGTTCTAAAGAAGAGTTCTAAAGAAGAGGTCCTAAGGAGTCCTAGAACTAAGAAGAGAGAAAAGAATTAAATTTAATTTGGTTTGATGTTGGTTAGCAATCAAGTTGGTCAATCAATCATGACTAATGATTATCCTAGATCTAGACAGCTCCTAGCTACCAGGATTATCTTCAAGCCCTCTAAATGTAAGATCAGCCAATCAACTGGCCAGGTAAGTGTAAGGTTGGTGGGAGTTCCTCCGTTGCTTACCTTAGACATTAATTATGCTTGGCCAGATAAGTTAATGAAACCAATTAGAAACCACCATCCTTTGGGTCCAATTGTCCCTGAATCATTTTTCTAGACACTAGTCAAATTGACTAACCCTAACTTGGTTCAACTCTTAGGGTTCCTTGTCCTATTGAGCTCAAGCTCCTAGGGCTGATGTCTAATTGATTTTAAAATTAAAAAGACTTAGGTCAATACAGGATGCTAGTTGGTTGTTTATGGGCTAAGGAAGGATGCTCAAATCTCCACCTTATCTTATTTAATTGGGTGTTATCTTTAATTTGATTTAATATGATATGCAAAAAAAATTTCAAGCAAGGAGTTCTATGTAATTAAACTAGATGCATGTAATTGATTGAATTTTGAAAAGCTCATCTTGCCTCCAGCAATCACCAAAAAAAATAAAAATAAAACTAATATAATGCATGCTCTAAACAGTTAGGATTTCTAATCTTATCATGAAACTTTTAATTAGGTTTAAATATATATTTTTTGAAATTAATTTAAAAATAAAGTAAATAAATAAATAAATAAATAAATAAGAGGACTAGGATTAGGATTGATCTCACTAAGCAAAACTAAACTAATTCTTTTTGTTCTTTAACCTCTTTCTCTGCAAAATAATAAAAAAAGTTAGCAAGCAATATTTACAAGAAAATAAAAATTTTATTTATAATTTATTTATAGAAAAATTAAAGAGATCAAAAATTTAATATCCATGCCTTTCCCGATAATGGCGCCAAAAACTTGGTGCATTTATTGAAATTATTTTTCATTTATTTAAAATAAATCAAAAAAAATAAAATTAAATATCAAAAATAATCCCTGGTAATGGTGCCAAAAACTTGGTATATTTATCAAAATTATTTTTAATTTATTTAAAATAAATTAAAAAAAATAAAATCAAAAATCAAAAATAATCTTTGATAATGGCGCGAAAAACTTGATAAGAGCGCGATGTTGTTGTTAAGGCACTATATTTATCAATTTAATCTGACTTCTTAAAATAATTAAAATTATATAGATAACAGTGAGTCGAGTCGAATCCATAGGAAAGATAGTATTTTAGATTTGAAATCTTTAATTTTTGAAAAAAAAAATAAATTTGAAATTAAAAGTAAAATCAAAAAATAAAAAGCAAAAATTAAAAGGTGCAAAGATTTAAACTTGGTACTAAGATCTACTAGTTAGATCATAGCATCTACTTGCAATAAAATAAAAAGTAATAATTAAAGTACAAAAATTAAATTATAATAAAAATAAAGAGCTAAAATTAAAGTATAAAAAAATAAAATTTTTATTAATTAAAATTTTAGAATTTAAATATATAAAATTAAAAAAAAAATAAAATAAAATAGCCTGATCTTTGATCTTGGATCGGCATTGGCAAAAAGATGGTGTAGAAGCCCAGAAGCTTTTCTTCTCGGCACCAGTTGCTTTGAAGCAGTCCTTCAACCCAAAGCCTTGGCTTTCATCCCTGTACCAAAGCTTCACCTTGACCGAAGATCTGTTGATTTCTGGAGGCCTGGGGTCCTTTTTATAGAGCTAGGAGGAGTGGAGGATTTTTCTCTAAGGCAATGTGGGAACTAAAGAGCCTTTTTAATCATCAAAATATGAAGAAATCTGAGTGAAAATTTGGATTAAAATAAGCTCTAAGATGAAATTCTAGTGAACTCTGATGAAATCTAGCCATTTAATAGGAATCTAATGGATCCAAAATTTATCAAAATTGGATGTATATCAGACCTAGATTAGGTCGGATTAAATTTTGACCATTGATCGTGCATTGATGGAGAAAATTTGGCTGCTGATCGTGCGTCGGGAGTCTTGATCATCGTTGGAAGCATTTTGGACCGTCGGATCATCCCCTAGATTAAGAGCTATCATTGGATGGCGATCTGCGTGAAGCCTGAAGTTTTGAATCAAATTCGATTTTAAACCTCTACCATCCGATCTTGATCGCACGCAACCAGAGTCGCACGATCATGCAATTACTATTCCCATGGACCACGTGGACCGACTGCACCATACACCACAATGAATCAACACCTCCTATCACTAAGTGAAAAGTCCCAAATGCCCTATGAGCCATGATAGATTTTTTGTAAACCCTTTAAGGGTCTAGGTCCACCATGCATCGCTCCGTGATTCACCGGTTTCTGCTGAGCTGGCGGTCCATGCCTAGATCATGGACCGGCTGAATGGCTTTCATGGCTGAAGTTGGCTAGCATGGCTAGCTTAGTGCACTAGCTTTATCATCTTGGCTCAGCGCGTTTGGATGCGCTGGCTGATATGGCGCGATGGCTTAATTCGGCTGAGCTGTATCTTATTTTTCATTTAATTTTTATTTATTTTATTTTTTTAGAAATTTATATCTTCTCCATTTTAGCTTCATTTTGTATGAAACTTATTTTGTTGTGAATCAAAAAAATAAGCTCTTTCTATTGATAATAAAATTTAATTTTTTTAATTTTTTTAATTTTTAATTAATTTTTTAATTAATAAAAATATGAATTTCTTAAAAATATATATAAATTGATCATTAATTCTTAAAAATTAATATAAATTAATTGATAAATTAATACTTTTATTAGTAAATTTATGGTACTTATCAAGTAGCATGATGCGTGTGGCATGAAAGGCACGTAGAGAGGCTCAGGCAGCCATCGAGAGGAGCTTGGTAGAGTGCCAAGTACATACAACCCATGCGAAAGAGAAGCAATAGGTGCATAACATCCAACAAGGAGGCTATGAGGGTAGAGCATCTTGTAGCTTCTGAGGATCTCCTTAAGATTCTGAGAGAGCTTTTGTGAGAATAGCTTTTAGTTGAGAGAGATTTGTATATGGTGAGTTGAGAGTAGATGTTCTTCTCTTGTACCTATTTTTCTCTTTTATAGTGAAGCTTTGTATGTCATGTGGAGGCGAGCCTTTGGGCTGATCCACATAATTATTTTCTTATTTTATTTTTTTTATTCTTCTTGCTGCAATAATTTGGTACTAGATCCTTAACAAGTGATATCAGAGTAGCTGATATCCCAATAGATTGGTATCAGAGTGAGTTGATACCATCTTAATTGGTATCAGAGCTAGATAGTATCAGAGCGTAGATTGTAGCAGTGGATAGAGATTGAAGAATATGGAGAAGACAAGAGCAATCAAGATGGAGATCAATAAGTTCGATGGAAAGGGCAATTTCTTCTTATGGCAAGTAAAGATAAAGGATGTCCTCATCCAACATGGGTTGATAGATGCTCTCTTGAATGATGAGATACCAACCACCATAGAGGTGAAGGATTGAAAGTGGATCTAAATGGAGGCGGTAAGCACAATCCACTTATACCTAGTGGATGATGTGGTGATCCATGTACTTGGCAAGATTTTTTTGACAGTGCTGTGGTCGAAGCTCAAGAAGTTGTACATGATGAAGTCGCTCACCAACATGCTATTTCTTTGGAGGCAGTTCTATTAGATATAGATGGCGAAGGTCAGAGGGTACGGGAGCATCTATCCAACTTCTAAAAAATCCTCACCGACCTTCTTAGCATTGGTGAAAAAGTTGAGGAGAAGATCAGGATGTTGGTCTTGCTAGCATCACTTTCTCGTTCGTATGAGTCCTTGGTGACTGCTCTTCTATTAGGAAAGAGCACCATCAAGATGGATGAGGTCATTGTAGTGATACTCCAGAATGAGATTCTCAGGAGGGAGAATCTAGCTTCGAGCTCAGATGGTGGCAGCTCAGCTTTGGCAATTTCTAGAGGAACGGGAGGTAGTAGATGGATTGGTAGAAGATGCGAGGAGGATGATCCAGATCCAAGACAAGGGATCCTAGCAAGATCAGATGTTATAGGTGTGATGAGTTGGGGCATCAAGTCAAGGATTGCCTACAACTCAAGGATCGAACGAGAGCTACTACAGCGATGGCCAGTAGCGAGTCAGAGGATGATGTCCTGGAGATATCTGATGAGGTATCTACTTCTTTCTAGTAGTGAATTTTAGATTCTGCATGCACATATCATATTTGTTGTAGAGAGGAGCAGTTTGACTCCATAGAGAGCAGTGACGACACTGTTTATCTACCGGATGGATCGAGCTGTGTGATCAGAAGAATTGGAATGATCAGTTGGAGGACACATGATGGTGCAGTAAGGATATTAGGGGAGGTCCAATACATATCTGATTTCAAGTGAAATCTTATCGCACTAAGCAAACTGAGTTTAAATGGCTATAGGTGGATAGCAGGTGATGGAATCTTGAAGATCATGTGCGGCGATAGGGTGATATTGGAAGGAAAGAAGAAGATGAGAGTGTTAAGAAATGTATTTTAAAGCCAATCATCTAGGTTATGGATGGTTGAGCTAAATATAATTATACTTAAATTATTAATAAATAAAATTATTATTTTAGCATTTCATTACTCTTATGCATCTTTTTGTAATGAACTCTCATGTGATGAAGTACTTAGGACTATTTAGATTCGACAAAGGAGGATTTGTCGTTTAGTCCTTAAAACTAGTTCATGACTAAATGATTTATTGTTACTCAGGATGATAATGTATCAAGTATAGATCATTATGTGCCATAAGTGTTGGTCATCCTCTTAACCAAGAAGTATGGAGATACTATTATGGCATGCAGGTGAAGTGTAGGGGTACATTTCACTGAATGTGACCAAACTATAGAGCTCTCTACTATCAAGAGTTGCTCGCAAAGAATATGGGTATAAGTGTCCCTTAGACCTGAGATCATCATGGTGACTTGCAAGCAACTCACTGCACTTAGGTACCGAACTATCTGAATTTTTAATTCAATGATGGAAGGCTACTGGGTGCAGTCAAGTACTTGTGAAGTTGGTGTACGAGTCAAGATGGGATTGACCCCTCCAAGTGTTAGAGCAAGTGTATTACTATATTTCAATTTAGCAAACCCTCAGTCGGGTTGGTCCATGTGATAGACACTGAATTTTGAAATACATTATGGATGAATTTTAGGATTAATAGTAAATCCTAGATCATCCTTTGAGCATTGAGGTTAAGGGGATAAATTGTACAATAACCATATGCCATGGATTCGTCATTATTGCGTTGCGACTTTTCAACCTATCCGAATGTTGGGCACCATTGCTAGATTATCACATCGATTGGTATAGAAAATTAGTTTTTATGCTACCAACTTAGGATTCAAACCTATGGGGTCATATACAATAGGAGTTTCTACCTGATCTGATGGTTGATCATGAGTCCTGATGACCTAGAACTCTATGGTCAAGAGTACCACTGGATTAGGGCTCTATGACCAAAAGAGTCCCATTGGATTGAGACTCTGAGTTCTTATCTGGAACTCTCTAATCAAGAGTCCTACTAGTCTGGGACTCTAAGATCGCGAGTTTCATTTATTTAGGATACTAGGTTCAAGTGTCCTATTAGTTTGAAACTCTTTAGGAGTTTCATGTTGATGGAACTATATTGTCCGAACACCCTTCGATTGGAACTCTATATTTATTGAAGGATTAATTAGTAATTTGATTATGGATTAGCTCAATCTGATTGAGCGATGAATATTTGATCAAGTTTGCTTGAATTTGATTCGATTGGGCTTGACCCGATCAGGTCATGAGATGACCTAATCGCTATGGAAGATTTGACCCTGATTTGATCAGGAGTGGGATCTAATTAATTTCTAATTTGATTAGAATTTTATTATATTGGGTTAAGCCTAATTTAGTTGAGTTTGACCTAGTCTAATTGGGTCTATATTAATTGGTTTAGTTGAAACCAATTTGGATCAAGTCAAATGTGATTTAAAATTCAAAACCAATCTCCTCGCGCCACCCATTGTGACTCATGCCCTTTTCTCCATGCAAGTTTTTAATTTGCATGTGATTTCTCTCACAAAAGAAGGGATCTATGCCCTCCTCTTTTTGCATTTGACTTGGTCATAGAGTTGGATTAGGATGAATCATTTTGAATTTTGAATTCAAAGGCATGTAGTTAGAAGTTGGTAGAAGTTGGAACAACCTCACCTTATCCTCTTCTCCACACCCTCTTTTGTTTTTGTCACACTTTTTTTTCTATGTTTCTGACTGTGGGGGCATAGAAGAAGAGTCCTTCTATGCGTCAAATACTTGAGAGGGGCATTGGAGGAAGATAAGAAGCTTATTTGATTTTTGAAATCAAATGAGTGGTTGAAACCTCTTAACTATCAACCCTATCCAATCTCCATGCCTCCCATCCTTTTGTCGCCCAATTTTGAATTGTTCAAAGTAGGGACGAACTTGTGGGAAGTCCTCCTATGAGTTGCTCATGTGGTTTGTATGGTGGAAAGGGATTAGAGGGTGATTTGAATTGGTTGGTTGAAACTAGTTCAACCAACACCTCTTATCCACTCCCACGTGTATTATCCATGGATGTTGCCCATTTAAATATGATAAATGGGGTGTGCGAGTTTTTGGCATGAAGACTCTGAGTGGGATATGGGGAGAATTTCTTAGAGAGAGAAAAAGAGTGGGGTGCACTCTTTTGGGAGAGATAAAAGTCTAGAGAGAGAAAAATACTCTTGCACCCATACTTCCTCTCATGCCAATTTTTGTACTTTGTTTTCTTTACTCACCAATTTAAAATTATTTTGAATATAGGAGACTAGTAGGAGAGAGTCTCCTCTATCTATGAAATTTTGTTTCATGGAGAAATTCATTCGAGAAAGGGCATGAGAGAGTTTTCGGGCATCAGGGTTTTCGATGAGTGAAAAACCCTAGGGTTGGGACCCTGGGTTCGGGTGAAGAGATCGAGTGCTGTGAGCATCGGATCGCCACCAAATTTTAAACACCACCTCATCATCCTTCAAAATACAAGTTTTGATTTTCTGGAGCATCTAGGAGATTTGAAAGAAGTTGATTGATTGGATCGATTGCGATCAGCCATCGAAGGCTCTGGCGAGGAGCTAGCACTCTAGTGGAGCTGGTCGGGATCAGAAGCTTCGTGTGGACCAACCATAGAGGTTGGATAAGTATGCAACTACAGTGTGATACCACACTTCTTCTAATAGATTCAGATCATGGAGATCAGCTATCCATGCACAGGTATTGAGTTTTGAACTCGAATCGATCAGCAAATTCGATTTGTTGATCGATCGCATTTGAATTTTAAATTACATATTAGCATTTTTAGATCTTGAGTAGGATTTATTGATATGATCAATGCATGCAGTAGATTAATATTTGATTAATTTTAGTTTCCACTACTGTAAAATTCAAAAATGTTTTCAAAAAGCATGCTACAAACCCTACTTGATTTCCTACAATGGTATCAGAGCAATGGTTGCTTGACATGTTTTAATGTATAATTAAAAAAATTAAATATCTACATATATGATATATTTTAGATCTAGATAACTTAGTAATCAAGGATGAATGAGCCATCAAGCCATCCAGTCATAAGGGACAAGTATAGTTTAAAGGCTATTTTCTTTCATTCAATGGGGATCCCTTATGGTGGTAGGAATGCGACTGTGAACTTATTCATTAAGATGAATAGTGAAAGATTTTTATTGATTGAAATTATTTTAATTAGAAAGTTAAATATGAATGTATTTAGATTAGATTTAAAAGATAATTTATGATTTAATTTTTATTATATTTTATTTTCTATTTAAAACTAGCAATAGGTTGCTATTTGAGAAATGAGCCGATCCGTTCTTGAAATAAGTCGACCCATTTGAAATATAGAAAATAAAAAATCTTTCAAAATTTGAAAATTATTTTTAAAATGCTGAACCCTAATCCATCAATTCAAAAACTTAATTAAAAGAATTAAGTATTGTTTATAGAATCTAGAATTATGAATTAAAGATTCAAAGATAAAGTCATAAGACTGTGGGTTAAAAGGGTTAGATGAATTAGGTCCATTAAATTGGGTTAGACCTAATGTTAGTTAAAGAATGGATTAATCTAGAGTAATTGATCAAATCTAACCAATTATTGAATTAGATTAGGTCAAGGACACTCTAGAATCAACTCCAATAGTTATAGTTGAATGAGCCCATGTCTTTAATGAGACCTAGATGGACTTGATTCATGGCTATGCGATCAAGCCCAAAATTACTAGGTTGATCAGATTAAACCTAATTTACTAGTTGGTATCTAAGATAAGTTTGGTAGTCTAGACCAGTGATTTTTAGTTGAAAATTACTCGCACTAATTCGATCTTTGATGAGTTAATGGCATATCCCTTCCACTGATCTCACTTTTCTGATCGACATGGTTGATTAGGATTTGATTATATCACTTAGTGATTCTAGCTGACCATGTCACTAGGAATCAGTTTGATTGATTTCAATTAGTACGACTAAATTAGATGCCCATGGACCTAAATTGATCCTAATCCTAACCTATTGACTTAGTATAGTTAGTGGGAGGATTTGACTTGATGAAGTCAGTGGGACAAATTGGTTCGTGTCTTCTTTTAAATTACAAGTAACTTAAATTTTCTAAATTATTAGGTCCTCAAAATAACTAAGTTATGGGGATAACTGAGTCATAGCCTCTCATTAAGATGAATAATAATGAGTTCAATTTTCTAGATGGACATTGGAGGTGCCTTACACCTGGTGGTCATTTAGATGTTGGAATTATTATACATTATATGACAATTAAGTTGCACTCTCTTAATGGTGATTAGGTTAGCCAGAGCTTTTCTCAGGCCTGGTTATCATTGGTTTGATGCACCGAAGTCAATCATGTTAATGGTTAGACCTAACCAGATCTTTTCAGTGGAGGCTATAGCCTACTGACTTGGCATCTGGGGAAAAATCTAAATACTAAAAATTATTTAAAAAAATAATTAATTATGAACCTACCTATAGATGTACGTGGGTTAGCCAGAGCTTTCCTCGAGCCTGTCTGTAGTCTATGTGGATTACAGTACCTACTAAGGAGCTAGTGTAATTTTTCGAATTGGAGGTAGAGCCTACCAGTTTATTAAAAATAGTGGAAGGATCTTTAGACTAAAGTCCAAGTCTTTAGAATTTAAATAATTTGAGTACTAATAAGATTTCATATTTTTCTTTTAGATAAGTAGAATGGCTAGTGTAAGTCTGCTCCATTCACTGTTGGATAGTGGCAAGTATTTAGGACCTAATTACAAGTCTAGTATTGACCCTAATCAGACAGACCTAGAAAGGAATGGTCCTCTTGACTCAAATAGGTTAAATAGAGATAACCAGCAAGATATTGCTAGGGAAGAATGTTATATGATAACACCTTGTAATTTCATTATTTGTGATACATCTACCTGGGTATTAGATACCAGGAGTCCAGTACACATGCAATTCATTGCATGAACTTCAAATTGGTAGAAAGTTTGAGGATGACAAAAGATTCCTTAATATTAGGGATGGAAGGAATATTCCAATCCTAGTATTGAAAACTCTTGAGCTTATTTTCAAAAATAATAATGTCATTCTAAGTGACTGTCACTATTATCCATCTTTTATGATGAACATAATATTCATTTGGCTTTTGGCCTAGGATGATTAAAGTTTATTAATAAAGGGACATTATTGTGATATCATTATGAATGATGTCATAATAATGCAAGAATAATTAAGAAATGGTATTTATATTTTATCATAGTCTATTAGTTTAATGTACACTTTAAATAAATGTCTGAAATTAGATAATATCACCAATGGCTATCTTTGGCACTGTAGGCTCGATCATATAAATAAGAATAGGATCAACAGGTTAGTCAAGAAGCATATTCTTGACATCGATGATTGTGAATCATTGACCATCTATGAGTCCTGTCTTCTTGATAAGATGACCAAATCATCTTTTACTGTAAAGGATGAACGGGCCACTAAGCTTCTAAATCTAGTATATACTGATGTATGTGGACCTATGAACATATGTGCTAGAGGTGGTTCTACTACTTCATTACATTTATTGATGATCTATCTAGATATGCGTATGTCTATCTTATGAAGAGTAAATTCAATTCGTTTGAAATGTTCAAACAATATCGAAATGAGATAGAAAAATAATTTAGAAAGAGTATTAAAACTTTTCGATCTAACCAAGGAGGTGAATATAATTCCAATGAGTTTTTGACATATCTAGGAGAGAATAGGATTCTCTCACAATGGATTCCTCTTAGAATACCACAGCATAATAGTGTATCTGAAAGAAGGAATCAAACCATGTTAGACCATGGTTCGGTCCATGATGGGGTTTATAAGTCTATCAATTTCATTCTAGGGGTATGCACTCGAGACTGCTTATTTTATTTTGAATAATATTTCGAGCAAGTCTGTTGTAAAGACTCCATATGAGATATGGACTGGGCATAGGCTGACACTCTCTCACCCTAGGATTTGGAGATGTCCGACTTATGTAAAACGTTTGCAACCAGAAAAGCTCGGATCTAGATT
>QRFJ01005109.1:0-38295 GCA_006176705.1 Cocos nucifera | reverse complement strand
CAACTCTTGAAAATATGAATTATCATTACCATTAACTCAAAGGATCTATCACAGACACTAAATACACAGGTGTGATAGAAAATAACCCATTTCATTAATTATAATCAAAATTACAATTTTGCCCCTAGAAGTGTATTACAAGTGTCAGCCAATTCTGGCTTCTAGGGCACATATATCTAACACCCTAAACTTAATTAAGAATTATGATTATAAAATATGTTAAGTCTAAAAATTAAGAATTTTTAGATTTAAGACATATTCATAAAATTGGGTTCGGACTGGGGTAGCTTAATTAGGTCAAGCGGTTGATCAAATTGAATCAAGAGTTGGTTAGATGGGATTAAGAGTACTTAAATTAACTAGCCTAATATAATTAAGTCTAGATCAAGATTGAGTCACATGAGTGGTCGATCAAGCTAAGACCTAATTAGGCTCAGTGGTTAGAGTCTGGATTGTAGGCTAACTTGATTGGTTTTGGCTCAACAATTTGGTATCTAAGGTAAGTTTGGCAGATATGATCGACTAGTTTTTAATTAGGAGCTACTTGACTCGAATGCATTCTTGTCGAGTTAATGGCATATCCCTTCCACCGGTCTCACTTACCTGGCCATATTTGTCAACCCAATCCTGATCTAAGATGGTTAACAAACTGAACTAACCCATGCCACTAGGTTAGTCATAATTGTTATGGCTATTGTAAGTCTAGTTTAATGAGAATTAAATCAAATCTCCTTAAGAAAAGATTAAGTCTAAGATCTTAAACCATTGTAGATGTGCGGGCCTTTTTCGGGGTTGATTGTTTTTGGTTAGTTATAGTGGTTCAGTTGCACCAGGAAGATGCAACCATGTCTATTAGGCATTAGATGCTACGGGCTGGAGGATGGATTGGGCATAATATTCTGAATATGGTGAGAGACCTAATTAGAAATCCAATCTGTGCAAATGATGGGTCTGACTTAACTAAGGAGTGGATCAATATTTCGGGCACGGTGAGATTCATGAATTAGAGATCAAGTTTGGGTGCACCATGATTAGAGAATCATTGAACAAGAGTTGTTCACCCATTGGCTAACTCATCACCAAAAACTATTAGGTGAGGTGATGAGTCAGTTGGTGGGATCGCACCACCCACTAGAAATCATTATCGTCGAGATTTTTGCATCTCTGCAGAGGAAATGTAGGAATCCAAAAAAATAGTGGGAGTTAATTTATTTAAAAAAATAAAATCTTTAAATAAATTGATCAAGTCTTAATTACAATATCTAACTAGAAACTTTGATTCTCTATAGAAAAATGTCTGCCTCCAACCCACTAGTATGTATCTTGGACACCCATAGACTGATCGGACCCAATTATAAGGATTGGCTTCAGAACTTCAAAATCGTTTTGGGTTTTGAGAAGTTAACTCATGTATTGGATCAGGATCCACCATCTTACCAGCTCATCCATCCGCTAAATAGAGAGCGTCTCTTGACAAGTGGATGGATGAAGATAACAAGGCCAAATACTATATGTTGGGCTCAATGTCTGATGAACTTCCATGCCAACATGAAGATATCGGGACTGCCCGCCAAATATTGCCTCACCTGCAAGAGATGTTTGGTGAACAGAGTCACGCAGCCAAGTAAAAAGTCACTAAACAACTATTCAAGGCTAAAATGCATGATGGACAGTCAGTCCAAGATCATTATCTAATAATGATCAAGGATTTGCAAGAGCTTGAGAAGCTCAGAGTGAAGTTGGACTTGAATCTGTAGAATGATATAATTCTGCAATTCTTGACTAATGCATATGGACAGTTCATCATGAACTACCATATGCATAAATTTCAAAATTCTCTGGCCGAGCTTATGAACATGCTGGTTACTGCTGAGCTTTCCATGAAAGATTCTAAAGGCTCAGTGCTTGCTATGGAATGGACTTTTTCAGGAGAAAGTCTTTTGAAAAGAAGAAAAACTCTGTGAAAAAGTAGAAGGTGGAAGGAGAAAAAAAAAAGAAGGCAGAGCTGAAGAAGAAGGCCGCTGATAAAGGAAAGTATTTCTATTACAATATCGACGGCCATTGGAAGCAAAACTGCTCTACTTACCTGGCCACCCTAAAGAATAAGAAGGAGGTAGGTCCTTCTGGAGGTATGCTCGTGATTGAGTCTAACCTTATAATTTCTTCTACATTCAGTTGGATGCTTAACTCTAGTTCTAGTACTTATTTGTGCACTTCCATGCAGGGTCTTGAGGATAGCAGGAGGCTGAGGGATGGTGAGATGATCCTATGCATTGGAAATAGAGCAAGGGTTGCTGCTGTGGTTGTGGGAACATACCCTCTTCGACTACCATCTGATTTAGACTTAGTATTAAAGGACTGTTATTATGTGCCTGCAGTAAGTAGGAATTTGATTTTTGTTTCACGCTTAGCACTAGAAGGCTATGTAATTAGTTTTCTTAAGGATCATTATAACATTTTTTATGAAAAAAATAAAATTACAAGTAGTTTTCTTGTTAACGGTCTTTACCAGTTACATATTGATGTATCTATTTTTAATATCGAGCAAAATGTGAATGCCATAAGAACAAAACGACTTAGGGATAGTCCAAATGATAGATATCTATGGCACCTAAGACTAGATCATATAGCAGAAGATAGGGTTAATAAATTGAAGAAAATCGGACTATTGATTTCATTGACTTTTGACTCATATCCAATTTATGAATCTTATCTTCATGGCAAAATAACTAAGCTCCCTTTTGTAGGACATGGGGAAAGGGCCATGGATCTACTTGCCCTGGTACATACTGATATGTGCGGCCCATTTGATGTGCCAGCTAGAGACAACTTTGTCTGCTTCATAACATTTATCGATGATTTATCTCAGTATGGGTGCGTGTATCTTATGAGATACAAGTCTGGAACTTTTAAAAAGTTTAAGGACTTCAGACATGAAGTAGAAAAGTAAACTAGAAAACCCATTAAGGTTCTTCGATCAGATCAAGAAGATGAATACCTTAGTCAAAAATTCCTTAACTATCTCAAGCAAAATGACATAACCCCTCAATGGACTCCACCTAGAATACCTCAACTCAATGAGGTTTTAGAATGGAGGAATCAGATCCTATTAGATATGGTCCGATCCATGATGAGCTTCACAGATCTTCCTGATTTTCTTTAGGGACATAATCCGTTAACTGTAATATACTTACTAAATAGGATTCCTTCTAAAATTGTTTCTACCACACCTATGAGATATGACATGGTAAGAAATAAAGTCTAAGTCATCTCAGAATTTGGAGTTGTCCGACTCATGTCAAAAGACAACAAGCAGATAAGTTAGACTATAGGACCTTTAGAGCTCGATTCATAGGATATCCTAAAGAGTCATTAGGATATTATTTCTACTTTCTAGAAGATCATAATGTGATTATGAGTCGACATGCCATCTTTCTTGAAAAATAGTTTATTCAAGATGGCGACATTGGAAAGTAGATCAAGCTCGAGAAGAAAGTCTCATAAGAGCAATGAGCTAAGGACCAAATAAAACCAAATCAGGTTGAGCCAATATAATTACTACCTCCTCCACCTCATAGATCGAAAAGAATTTTCCATCTCCCTGAGAGGTACTTAGGTACTATTTTAGAGAAAGTAGAGAAAATGTTCCTCGTAGGTAATGGGGTTCATGGTAATGATTTCATAACCTATGATGAGGCGATATCGAATATCGACTCTAAAAAATGGTTAGAGGCAATGAAGTCAGAAATTGACTCGATGCACTCAAATTAAGTTTAGACCTTGGTAGATCCATCAAAAGGTATAATATCTATTGGATATAAATGGATCTACAAGAGAAAGATTGGTGTAGATGGAAATGTGGAGACATTCAAAGCTAGATTAGTCATAAAAGGGTATAGTCAGCACGAAGAATTGACTATCAGGATACCTTTTTGCCAGTAGCTATGCTAAAATCCATCCATACCTTGCTTGCTATTGTAGCCAATTTCGATTATGAAATATGATAAATGAATGTGAAAATGGCATTCTTAAATGGATACCTTGAGGAAGATATCTATATGGAATAGCCACTAGGTTTCACATCTAGTGATGTTAATCACAAAGTATGCAAGCTGTAAATATCCATATATGGACTTAAGCAAGCATCTCGAAGCTGGAATACTCATTTTAATGATGTAATCAAATTATTTGGTTTCATCAAGAATGAGGAGGAATCATATATTTTCAAAATGGTCAGTAGAAGAGCTATTGTCTTCCTCGTACTATATATGGATGATATGAAGAAAAATCCTAATTTTTCAGATCAAGTTCGTTCAGATCTGATTAGATCAAGAGATATATTTCAAAAAAATTTTTCTTTGATTTAGATCAGATCTGAGATATTTCAAATCTGATTCTTATTATTTTAATAATCAAAATAAATTTAAATAAATTAAATCTAATTTAATTTACCTTGAAGTGAGTAATCTTATTACCCATTGATGATCCTGTAAGCAGTGGAAGGTTCTGGATCTAGCCATGCAAGTGCCTGGCCTCTATCGGTATTCACTCAAGCTAGATCTGGAGATCCTCTTCTTCTTTATCATATTTTCAAAAATCAGATCTGGATCTGATCTAGAGGATCTTCAAAATACCTTTCGAAGATCAGCAGTTATCCTTTGTAGCAGCGTAGCCTTCTAGCTTTCAGTCGCCTTTCTCTCATCTGGATTGCACCAACCAAGAATCCAAAACACTTTTGGATATGGAGAGGAGAGGGAGAAGATGCTTTGGCATGGAGGAGGAGAGGAGAGGCAGCCTTGGGCGTGGGAATTTTCAATTCCTTTTCCAATGCAATTTGAGTTGGGCGCAGGATCTTATTTATAGACTATCTATGATCCAACTCCTCTTCTTCCCAACCAATCACAACCCTTTGTGAAATTAGATCTAAATCTGATTGATGGGAATAGAGTCCCTTGGATTCCTCCTTAGATGGCACCTAAGACCAGTCAAACTTGATTCTTAGGAGAACTCTAATCGGAATCCAAAAAGGAGATGGAGTCCTTGTCCAACAGGGACTCCTGGGCGCCTCCAGCTTGGGCACATGCCAAGGGTGGCGTGCGCCCTCCTCCTTGCCAGGTTCTGGTAGGGGGACAGGCCCCCACCAGCTCTCCAATAGGTGCATGACACGTGGACAAAAGTCAAAGTGTCAATGGTCAACATTTGACTAGTCAAAGATCAACTTTTGACCAAAGTCAAAGGACGAGAAATGGCAGGTGACCAAAAATGGTAGGTATTGTCTTACAAAATAAGACAAACTTTTTCTGACCTAGATAGGCTCCAATCAGATCAGGTGAAGGCCTCTGATCGAGCACAAACTTCTTTAGCTCAGTCAAGATAATTATTTATGATAGTAAAAGAAGAACGTTAGGTTCAATCGAGTGCTAGCACGATTTTCTTGAACCTAATTGAATCTCATTCAGATCAATTGAACTAGATCAGTTCAATTGATGATCACCAGATTCAAACCCTTATTTGTGTGACCTAGTTAGGTTTAGCTCCGTATGGTAATGGGATATGTCATGATCTCTATCATTGACATCATTGAAACTCCTTTCGATGGATCAAAACTCTTTTAATTCGAACAACTAGAATGATCGATCATCTAAATCATTCTAATTGCTCCCAAAATCCACTAGTGACACCTAGCAGTATATGGTGGCAACCCATCAGAGCTGAATGCAAACCTCTTGGTACAGCTACCTATGTGATTAATTTCTTCTATCTTGAGCCCCGATCTATTTAGGGTTTAGGTGAACTCGTCAAACCCTAGTCTTTGTCATATGATGTAATCATTCGATTCAAGTCTGATGTGAAAACCTAAATAGAAACTCTTTCTATTATTTCATTCTGCCATGGCCATGGGCTTCTGGACTTGATTCTCATGATCATCATAGGGCTACTCCTCTACCACCGAGGTAGATAGATTCCATCTCGATGCGATCCAGTTCCTACAATGAACATGCTATACCTAACATACACCTCAGGGTTTCGTATGACAAGGAGATCGAGTTATGGTGTAGTCAAATTATAACACCCTCAAGGTGAACTGCCGATGCACCTCAAGTCAAAGAATTAGATACACCACTGTAGTATCGAGTCAGTCATTGACGAGAAGGTAGACTTCCTAATGACTACTCGAGGTGGTCATGCTCAGTGCCCTCGTTCTCTAACGAGTACCTCTACTCTCACTCCGGTGTCTTTCACACCATAGACTCAAGACTCATCTACTAAAGAGAAGCAATTGTACACCAACCTTCCAGATCAATCACCATCCTCATGATGATCCTATGGTCGGGAGTATTTTATGAGTTAATAATGATTATTCATGTCTTAAATTTTCAACTCTTGAAAATATGAATTATCATTACAATTAACTCAAAGGATGTATCACAGACACTAAATACACATATGTGATAGAAAATAACCCATTTTATCGATTTTAGTCAAAATTATAATTTTGCCCCTAGAAGTGTATTACAAGTGTCAGCCAATTCTGGCTTCTAGTACACATATATCTAACAATCTTCCACTTATCCTAAAGCCAATTGGCTACAAGTCTAAGTCCCTTCTTCTCAAGGTGGCTTCAATTTTCTACTGGCCCAATGGCTTTGTAAGCGGGTCTGCCACATTGTTGAGTCAACTCTCTTAACCTCGACGTAACCCTTCTCGAGGTAATCGTGGATAAGGTGGTACCGCCGCTCAATATGCTTGGACTTCTAGTGAGACCTCGGCTCCTTAGCAAGAACTATGGTGCCATTGTTGTCACAATATAGAGGAATGGCATCTGATGGCATTACTCTAATTTTTGTAGTAAACTTCTTGTACCAGAATGCTTCCTTCGCATCTTCTGATGCAGCAATATATCCTGCTTCCATGTTGGAATCTGCTATCACAGTTTGCTTGGAACTCTTCCAACTGACAGCACCACCATTGCACACAAACAGACTCCCAGATGTCGACTTTCGATCATCTATATCGGACATGAAATCCGAGTCTGTGTATCCCTGGACTTGGAGTTCTCCGTTACCAAAGACCAACATCATATCCTTAGTTCTTCTCGAGTACTTAAGGATACATTTCATAGAAGTCTAGTGTTCTTCACCTAAATTTGACTGATATCTGCTTGTGACACTCACAGCATGGGCTATATCAGGTCGTGTACATAGCATGGCATACATGAGGCTCCCTATTGCAGAAGCATAAGGGATCTTGCTCATGCATTCTATTTCCTCAGGTGTGCTAGGGCACATCTTCTTGGAAAGATGAATACCATGTCTGAAGGGTATTAATCTCCTCTTAGAGTTTTCCATACTAAACCTCTTTAGTACTTTCTCTATGTACATCTTCTATGAAAGTCCTAGCATCCTATTCGGTCTATCCCTATAGACCTTAATTCCTAGAATAAAGGATGCTTCACCTAGGTCTTTCATGGAGAATTCGTTGGACAACCATAATTTGATTGTCGTCATCATGGGAATATCATTTCCAATAAGGAGGATGTCATCCACATACAGTACAAGAAAGACAACAGCGCTCCCACTGACCTTTTTGAACACACACGATTTCTCTTCATTTTTGATGAAATCAAATATTTTGATCACATCATTGAAATAAGTGTTTCAACTCCGAGATGCTTGCTTAAGTCCATATATAGACCTATGCAGCTTGCAAAACTTGTAATCAGTATCATTGGATGTGAAACCTAGCGGCTGTTCCATATAGATATCTTCCTCAAGATATCCATTCAAGAATGCCATTTTCACATTTATTTGCCATATTTCATAATTGAAATAGGCTGCAATGGCAAGCAATGTGCGGATGGATTTTAGCATAGCCACTGGGAAAAAGGTATCCTGATAGTCAATGCCTTCGCATTGACTATAACCTTTTGCCACTAGTCTAGACTTGAATGTCTCCATATTTCCATCTGCACCAATCTTTCTCTTGAAGATCCATTTACACCCAATAGGTACTATACCTTCTGATGGATCTACCAAGGTCCAGACTTGGTTTGAGTGCATCGAGTCAATTTCTGACTGCATTGCCTCTAGCCATTTCTCGGAGTCGATATCTGATATCGCCTCATTGTAGGTTTTGGGATCATCACCATGAGCACCATTACCTACGAGGAACATTTTCTCTACTTTCTCTGAAAATAATACCTAAGTATCTTTCAGGGGGACGAAAAACTCTTTCCGATCTATGAGGTGGAGGAGGTAGTGTTCTTATTGGCTCAACTTGATTTGGTTCCAATTGGTCCTTAGCTCGTTGTACTTGTGAGACTTTCTCATCAAGCTTAATCTGCTTTCCAATGCCGCTATCTTGAATAAACTATTTTTCAAGAAAGATGGCATGTCGACTCACAATCACATTGTGATCTTCTGGAATGTAGAAATAGTATCCTAATGACTCTTTAGGATATCCTATGAATCGAGCTCTGAAGGACCTAAACTCTAACTTGTCCGCTTGTTGTCTTTTGACATGAGCCGGACAACCCCAAATTCTGAGATGACTCAGACTTGGTTTCTTACCATGCCATATCTCATACGGTGTGGTAGGAACGGTCTTAGAGGGAACCCTATTCAGTAGATAAATTGAAGTTAACAATGAATATCCCTAAAGAAAATCAGGAAGGTCTGTGAAGCTCATCATGGATCGGACCATATCCAATAGAGTCCGATTTCTCCGTTCTGAAATCCCATTGAGTTGAGGTGTTCCTGGTGGAGTCCATTGAGAGACTATGCCATTTTCCTTGAGATAGTCTAGAAATTCTCGGCTAAGGTATTCACCTCCTCGATCTGATCGAAGAACCTTAATGGGTTTTCCAGTTTGTTTTTCTACTTCATGTCTGAATTCTTTGAACTTTTCAAAAGCTTCAGACTTGTGTCTCATAAGATACACATACCCATACCTAGATAGATCATCAGTAAAGATAATGAAGTAGACAAAATTGCCTCTAGCTGGCACATCAAATGGGCCGCACACATCAGTATGTACTAGGGCAAGGAGATCTGTGGCCCTCTCCCCATGTCCTACAAAAGGAGTTTGGTCATTTTGCCTTGGAGACAAGATTCATAAGTTGGATATGACTCGAAAGTCAATGGACTCAATAGCCCATTTTTCTCCAATTTGTTGATCCTATCTTCTGCTATATGACCTAATCTCAGGTGCCATAGATATCTATCATTTGGACTATTCCCTAGGTCGTTTGGCATTCATGTTTTGCTCGATAGTTTGAATAGGTACATCAATATATTGCTGATAAAGATCGTTAATAAAGAAACCATTTGCAATTTTGTTTCTTTCATAAAGAATGTTATAATGGTCCTTAAAGAAGGTAATCACATAGCCTTCTAGTGCTAAGCATGAAACAGAAATCAAATTTCTGCTAGCTGTAGGCACATAATAACAGTCTTTTAAAACTAAGTCTAAACCAGATGGTAATCGAAGAGGGTATGTTCTCATGGCTACTGCAGCAACTCTTGCTCCATTATCGATGCGTAGGATCATGTCTCGATCCCTCAGCCTCATGCTATCCTCAAGACCCTGCATGGAAGTGCACAGATGAGCACTAGAATCAGAGTCAAGCACCCAACTAGGATGCAGAAGAAACCATAAGGTTAGACTCAATAACGAGCATACCTCCAGAAGGACCTTCCTTCTTATTCTTCAGGGTGGCCAGGTAAGTAGGGCAGCTTCTGCTTCCAGTGGCCGTCGCTGTTGCAATGGAAATACCTTTCCTTTGGCAGTGGCTTTCATCCTTCGGCTCTGCCTTCTTCTTCTTTGCTCCTTCCACCTACTTTTTCGCAGACTTCTTTTTCTTTCCATAAGACTTTCTTTTGGAAGAAGTTCCGTTCCATAGCAAGAACTGAGCCTTTAGAACCTTTCATAGAAAGCTCAGCGGTGACCAGCATATTCATTAATTCGGCCAAGGAATTTTGAAGTTTATGCATGTGGTAATTCATGATGAATTGCCCATATGCATCAGTCAAGGATTGCAGAATAATATCGTTCTGCAGATCCAAGTCTAACTTCACACCGAGCTTCTCAAGCTCTTCCATGTCCTTGATCATCATCAGACAGTGATCTTGGACTGACTGCCCATCACGCATCTTAGCCTTAAAAAGTCATTTCATGACTTGATACTTGGCTGCGCGACTCTGTTCACCAAACATCTCCTGCAGGTGAGCCAACATTTGGCGAGCAGTCCCGATATCTTCATGTTGGCGCTGGAGCTCATCAGACATCGAGCCCAACATGTAATATCTGGCCTTATTATCTTCGTCTATCCATTTTTCTAGAGATGCTCTCTGTTCAGTGGATGGACGGGCTGGTAAGGTGGGAGGGTCCTGGTCCAATACATGGGTTAACTTCTCAGAATCCCAAAATGAATTTTGTAGTTCCTGAGCCAATCTTTATAATTGGGTCCGGTCAGTCTATGTGTGTCCAGGATACGTGCTAATGGGTTGGACGCAGACATTTTCCTGTAGAGAGTCAAAGATTCTAGTTAGATACTGTAATTATGACTTGACCAATTTATTTAGAGATTTTATTTTTAAATAAATTAGCTTCCACTATTTTCTTGGATCCCTACACTCCCTCTGTAGAGATGCAAAAATCTCCATGATTAATGATTTCTAGTGGGTGGTGCGGTCTCACCAACTGACTCATCACCTCACCTAACAGTTATTGGTGATGGGTTAGCCAATGAGTGAACAACTCTTGTTCAATGATTCTCTAATCATGGTGCACCCAAACTTGGTCTCTAATTCATGAATCTCACCGTATCCAGAATATTGATCCACTCCTTAGTTAAGTCAGACCCACCATTTGCACAGACTGGATTCCTAATTGAGTCTCTCACCGTATCCAAAATATTGAGCCCAACTCATCCTCCAGCCCATAGCATCCAATGCCTAATAGACATGGTTGCATCTTCTCGGTGCAACTGAGCCACTGTATCCAGCCGAGAACAATCAACCCCGGGAAGGGCCCGCACATCTACAATGGTGGAAGACCTCAGACTTAATCTTTTCTTAGGGAGAATTGATTCAGGTCTCATTAAACTAGACTTGTCATAGTCATAACAATTATGACTAACCTAGTGGCATGGGTTAGCTCGGATTATTGACCACCTCAAATCAGAACTGTGTCAACAGATATGGCCAGGTAAGTGAGATCGGTGGAAGGAATATGCCATTAACTCGTACAAGAATGCATTCAGGTCGAGTAGCTTCCAATTAAAAATCAGTCGGTCGTATGTGCCAAACTTACCTTAGACACCAAATTATTGAGCCAGAACCAATTGGGTTAGCCTACAATCCAGACTCTAACCTCTGAGCCTAATTAGGTCTTGCTTGATCGTGACTCGATCTTGACCCAGACTTAATCCTATTAGGCTGGTCAATTTAAGCATTGTTGATCCCATCTAACCAACTCTTGATTCGGTTTGATCAACCGCTTAGACCTAATTGAGCTACCCAAGCCCGAACCCAGTATTATGAATATGTCTTAGATCTGAAAATTCTCAATTTTAGACCTAATTAATATTCCATAATCTTAATTCTTAATTAAGTAGGGTTCATAAACAAAATATGCACAATAAATCCTAGGGTTTTCAGGATCTAGGGTTTTGCAGAAAGTAAGTTTTGGGTTTCTGATTAAGGACGAACGCGCAGCACCCCTACACATCATAAGAACACCCCATCGGAATGGGAAGGAGAGGGCCTTTAAACCCTTCTTCATTCTTATGACCGGACGGCCAAGAGGAACGCCTTAATCAGGAACATGTAATACTACAAAATAGTTTTAGATCTATATCATATATCTCATATACAAATTAGATCTAATCATGGCATATTTTGCATACATCTCATGTATCGAATCATGCATATTTTTAGATCTAAATTATCTCATAATAATCTAAAAAATTAGATTTAAATTGATCTTAATCAAAATAAACTTCTAATCTAGATAACTTATGTAGAACTATTCTACAACTAGTCTAGACATGCATCAATCATATCTCATATGATGTTTAAAATTAAATAATTTTTATTTACTATTTTTTAGATGTTATTATAATAATTATAATATCAAAAAATAGTAAATAAATAGATCTAAAATATGATTTAATCAAATTAAATTAAAAACATGCAAGACTATTCTATAGAACTATTCTATTTTAGAACTAGTCATGCATATTTTCTAATCTTAGATCCAAATCATTTAATTTTAATTTTTTCTAATTTTAGATCTGATCACATCTCATGTGACATCTAAAATTACTTATTTTTTAATTAAAATAAATTTAAAATTAGATCTAAATACTTTTAGAACCTTGGCTCTGATACCAGTTGAAGGAAAATCCTGATTTTCCGGACCAGGTTCGTTCAGATCTGATCAGATCAAGAGATATATTTCAAAAATTTTTTTCTTTGATCTAGATCAGATCTAAGATATTTTAGATCTAATTCTTATTATTTTAATAATTAAAATAAATTTAGATAAATTAAATCAAATTTAATTTACCTTGATGTGGGTAATCCTATTATCCCGTTGATGATCCTGTAAGCAGCGGAAGGTTCTGGATCTAGCCACGCAAGTGCCTGGCCTCTACCGATATCCACTCGGGCTGGATCTGGAGAGATCCTCTTCTTCTCTATCACATCTCCAAAAATTAGATCTGGATCTGATCTGGAGGATCTTCAAAACACCTTTTGAAGATCAGCAGTTGTCCTTTGCAGCAGCGCAGCCTTCTAGCTTTCAGTCGCCTTTCTCTCGTCTGGATTGCACCAACCAAGAACCCAAAACACTTTTGGACATGGAGAGGAGAGGGAGAAGATGCTTTGGCATGGAGGAGGAGAGGAGAGGCAGCCTTGGGCGTGGGAATTTTCAATTTCTTTTCCAATGCAATTTGAGTTGGGCGCAGGGTCTTATTTATAGACTATCTGTGATCCAACTCCTCTTCTTCCCAACCAATCACAACCCTTTGTGAAATCAGATCTAAATCTGATTGGTGGGAATAGAGTCCCTTGGATTCCTCCTTAGATGGTGCCTAAGATCCAGTCAAACTTGGTTCTTAGGAGAACTCTAATTGGAAATCCAAAAAGGAGATGGAGTCCTTATCCAACAGGGACTCCTGGGCGCCTCCAGCTTGGGCACACGCCAAGGGTGGCATGCACCCTCCTTCCTTGCTAGGTTCTGGCAGGGGGACAGGCCCCCACCAGCTCTCCAATAGGTGTGTGACATGTGGATAGAAGTCAAAGTATCAATGGTCAACATTTGACCAGTCAAAGGTCAACTTTTGACCAAAGTCAAAGGACGAGAAATGGCAGGTGACCAAAAATGGTAGGTATTGTCTTACAAAATAAGACAACCTTTTTTTGACCTAGACAGGCTACAGTCAAATTAGGTGAAGGCCTCTGATTGAGCACAAACTCCTTTGGCTCAGTCAGGATAATTATTTATGATAGTAAAAGAAGAATGTTAGGTTCAATCGAGTGCTAGCACGATTTTCTTGAACCTAATTGAATCTCATTCAGATCAATTAAATTGAATTAGTTCAATTGATGATCACCAGATTCAAACTCTTATTTGTGTGACCCAGTTAGGTTCAGTTTCGTATAGTAATGGGATATGTCATGATCTCTATCATTGACATCATCGAAACTCCTTTTGATGGATCAGAACTCTTCTAATTCAAATAGCTAGAATGATCGATCATCTAAATCATTCTAATTGCTCCCAAAATCCACCAATGACACCTAGCAGTATATGGTGGCAACCCATCAGAGCTGAATGCGAACCTCTTGGTGTAGCTACCTGTGTGATTAAGTTCTTCTATCTTGAGCTCTGATTAGATTAGGGTTTAGGTGAACTCGTCAAACCCTAGTCTCTATCATATGATGTAATCATTCGATTCAAGTTCGATGTGAAAACCTAAATAGAAACTCTTTCTATTATTTCACTCTACCATGGCCATGGGCTTCTGGACTTGATTCTCATGATCATCATAGGGCTGCTCCTCTACCACCGAGGTAGATAGATTCCATCTCGATGCGATCCAGTTCCTACAATGAACATGCTATAGCCAACATACACCTCAAGGTTCCGTATGACTAGGAGACCGAGTTATGGTGTAGTCAAACTATAACACCTTCAAGGTGAACTATCGATGCACCTCAGGTCAAAGAACTAGACACACCACTACAGCATCAAGTCGGTCATTGACGAGAAGGTAGACTTCCTGATGACTACTCAAGGTGGTCATGCTCAGTGTCCTCGTTCTCTAACGAGTACCTATACTCTCGCTCCGATGTCTCTACACCGTAGACTTAAGACTCATCTACTAAAGAAAAGCGATTGTACACCAATTTTCGGATCAATCACCATCCTCGTGATGATCCTATGGTCGGGAGCATTTTATGAGTTAATAATGATTATTCATGTCTTAAATTTTTAACTCTTGAAAATATGAATTATCATTACCATTAACTCAAAAGATATATCACAAACACTAAATACACATATGTGATAGAAAATAACCCATTTTATTGATTTTAGTCAAAATTATAATTTTGCCCTTAGAAGTGTATTACAAGTGTCAGCTAATCCTGGCTTCTAAGGCACATATATCTAACATGATATCCTCCTTATTGGGAATGATATTTCCATGTTGACCATAGTTAAAATATGGTTATCTAAAGAATTTTCCATGAAAGACCTAGGAGAAGGATCCTTTATTCTAGGAATTAAGGTCTATAGAGATAGACCGAATACGATGCTAGGTCTTTCACAGAAGATGTACATAAAGGAAATGCTAAAGAGGTTTAGCATGAAAAACTCTAAGAGGAGATTAGTACCCTTCAGACATGGCATTCATCTCTCTAAGAAAATGTATCCCAACACACCTGTGAAGATTGAATGCATGAGCAAGATCCTTTATGCTTCAGCAATAGGAGGCCTCATGTATGCCATGTTATGTACACGACCTGATATAGCCCATGCTGTGAGTGTCACGAGCAGATATCAGTCGAATTCAGGTGAAGAACATTGGACTTCTATGAAATGTATCCTTAAGTACTTGAGAAGAACTAAGGATATGATGTTGGTTTTTGGTAATGGAGGACTCTAAGTCTAGGGATATATAAACTCGGATTTTATGTCGGATATAGATGATTGAAAGTCGACATCTGAAAATCTGTTTGTATGTAATGGTGGTCCTGTTAGTTGGAAGAATTTCAAGTAGACAGTGATAGCAGATTCCACCATAGAAGTAGAGTACATCGCTACATCAGAAGCTATGAAGGAAGCTTTCTGGTACAAAAAGTTTGCCATAGAGATCGGAGTGATACCATAGATGTCATTCCTCTATACTACGATAATAATGGCACCATAGCCCTAGCTAAGAAGTCGAGGTCTCATCAGAAATCCAAGCACATCGAGTGGCGATGCCACCTCATCCGCAATTACCTCGAAAAGGGTTACGTTAAGGTCAAGAGAGTCGACTCCACAGATAATGCGGCAAATCCACTTATAAAGCCGTTGGGCCAGTAGAAAATCGAAGCTCACCTTGAGAAGATGGGACTTAGAATTATAGCCAATTGGCTTTAGGTCAAGTGGGAGTTTGTTAGATATGTGTGCCCTAAAAGCCAGAATTGGCTGATACTTATTATGCACTTCTAAGGGTAAAATTATAATTTTGACTATAAATAATAAAATGAATTATTTTCTATCACAATGTGTATTTAGTGTCTATGATACATCCCTTGAGTTAATGGCAATGATAATTCTTATTTTCAAGAGTTGAAAATTTAAGATATGAATTTTGATTATTAACTTATAAAATGCTCCTGACCTTAGGATCATCATGAGAATGGTGATTGATCCAAAAGGTTGGTGTACAATCACTTATTTATAGTAGGTGAGTCTTGAGTTTATGATGTAGAGACACCTGAGCGAGAGTATAGATACTTATTAGAGAATGAGGGCACTGAGTGTGACCATCTCGAGCAGTCATTAGGAAGTCTACCTTCTCATCGATGATTAGCTCGAAGCTGCAGTGGTGTGTCTGATTTTTTGATCTGAGGTGCATCGGCAGTTCACCTTGAGGATGTTATAGTTTGACTATACCATGACTCGATCTCCTAGCCATTTAGAACCCTGAGGTGTATGTTGGCTATAGCATGTTCATTGTAGGAATTGGATTGCACCAAGAGGGAATCTATTTACTTTGGTAGATGAGAAGTAGCCCTATGACGATCACAAGAATCAAATCCATATGCCCATGGCCATGGTAGAGTGAAATAATAGAAAAAGTTTCAATTAAGATTTTCACATTGGATTTAAATCAAATGATTAATTCATATGATGGATATTAGGGTTTGACGAGTTCACCTTAACCCTAATTCGATCGGGGCTTAAGATAGAAGAACTCAATCACATAGGTAATTGCACTGAGAGATTCATTTTTAGTTCTGATGGATTGCCACCATATACTTCTAGCTATCACTGGTGGATTTTAGAAGCAATTAGAATGATTTGGATGATCGATCATTCTAGTTGTCTGAATAAAAAAAGTTCTGATATATTGAAAGGTGTTTCAATGATGTCGATGATAGAGATTATGACATATCTCATTACCATATGGAACTAAACCTAACTGGATCATACAAACAAGGATTTGGATCTAGATATCATCAATTGGACTAACCCAAGTCAATTGATTTGAATTAAATTCAATTAAGTTCAAGAAAATCGTGCTAGCATATGATTGAGCCTAATGTTCTCCTTCAACAATCATCAAAAGTTGTCTCGATTGAGCCAAATATGTTTAGCCTCACTCAAGTACCTTTACTTGGTATGACTGGAGCTTGTCCAGGTCAGAAAAGGGTTGTTTTAATTTATGAGATAAATTTGAGACAACACCTGCCATTTTTCGTCACCTACTAATTCTTGTATTTTGACTTTGGTAAAACCTTAACTTTTGACACTTAGACATCTGCCCATGTATCATGCTCCCATAGGAGAGAGATTTGACCTTTTGTCCTTCTACTAGAAAGGAGGGGGCACATGCCTAGGAAGGCATGCACCCAAGGATAATGATGCCTGGAGTCCCATACAGGTGGGACTCCAGGTTGTTTCATGATATCAAACAAGGTGGCACCAAAGACTCTACTTTGATCAATCTTGGTGCCACCTAAGGATGTTTGAGGGGGGCTGTCATCTGATTAGATTAGGTGATATCATTCCATCAATCAGATTTAGATCTGATTGCATAAAGTGACATGATTGGCCGGGATGATGTGGCACTGCATGGCACAGCAGGGTCTATATAAACCCTATTTGCGCCTAGGTTTGAGAGAGCTCTCCCCTTGCCCATGCCACATAGCCCTCTCTCCTCTCCTCCATGCCTACCTATGATCCTCTCTCTCCTCTCCATGCCCAAGAGGCTTTGGGCTCAAGTTTGGTGCATTTCAGGCAAGAGAAAGGCGACAAGAAAGGAAGAAGGTAGCACTGCTGCAAGAGGCGACATCGGATCTTCAAAAATTATTTTGAAGATCTTCAAGATCAGATCCAGATCTAATCTTTGGGGAAAAGATTAAGAAGAAGAAGATCTCTAGATCTTATCCTAGTGGATACTAGTAGAGGCCAGGCGATTGTGTGGCTGCATTCAGAACCTCAGAAAATCAGCAGGATCATCATAGGGTAATAAGATTACCCAAGAACAAGGTATAAATTAAATCTAATTTAATTTAATTTATTTTATTTTATTAGATTCATTAAATTAGATCTAAAAAGTATTAAATTTAATTTAGATCTAAGAAGAATATTTTTGAAATATTTCTCTTGGTCAAATCAGATTTGAACGAACTTGACTTGAGAAACAAGAATATCCCTTCAGAATCCTCTTAACCGTCAACCTTATCCAATCTCCATGCCTCCCATGCTTTTGTCACCCAATTTTGAATTGTTCAAATTAGGGGCACGCTTGTGGGAAGTCCTCCTATGAGTTTCTCATGTGGTTTGTGTGGTGGAAAGGGATAAGAGGGTGATTTGAATTTGATTTGAATTGGTTGGTTGAAACTAGTTAAACCAATACCTCTTATCCACTTCCATGCATATTATCCATGGATGTCACCCATTTAAATATAGATTTATGCATTTTTGGCATGAAGACTTTGAGTGGGACATGGGGAGGATTTCTTAGAGAGAGAAAAAGAGTGGGGTGCACTCTTTTGGGCGAGATAAAAGTCCAAAGAGAGAAAAATACTCTTGCACCCATACTTCCTCTCATGCCAATTTTTGAAATTTTCTTTCTTTACTTGCTAATTTAAAATTATTTTGAATGTAGGCAACTAGTAGGAGCAAGTCTCCTCTATCTGTAAAAATTTTTTTCATGGAGAAATTCATCTGAGAAAGGGTGTGAGAGAGTTTCTAGGCATCAGGGATTTCGGTGAGTGAAAAACCCTAGGGTTGGGACCTTAGGTTCGAGTGGAGAGATCGAGTGCTGTGAGCATTGGATCGCTACCAAATTTGACACACCACCTCATCATCCTTTGAAAAGCTAGTTCTAATTTTCTAAAGCATCTGAAAGATCAAAAAGAAAGTGATCGATTGGATCGATCGCAATCAACCGTCGAAGGCTCCGGTGAGGAGCTAGCACTCTGGTGGAGCTGGTCGGGATCAGGAGCTTCGTGTGGATAAACCATAGAGGCTAGACAAGTATGTGGCTATAGCATGACACCACAACTTCTTCCCATAGATTCAGTTCATGGAAATTAGCTACCCATGCATAGGTATCGAGTTCTGAACTCGAATCGATCAGCAAATTTGATTTGCTGATCGATCGCATTTGAATTTCAAATTACATATTAGCATGTCTAGATCTTGAGCAGGGTTTATTAATATGATCAATGCTTGTAATAGATTAATATTTGATTAATTTTAGCTTTCACTATTATAAAATTTAAAAATATTTTTGAAAAGCATGCTACGAATTCTACTCGATTTCCTATAGAGAGGACATTACCATCTAGCCAGTAGCCCAGTGTGAGGTGGAGCTTCAAGGGCCAGAGGAAGCCCAATGCAAGGTGGAGCTCCAAGTGGAGGTGGATTGGGCATGAGATGGGAGACTCGAGAGGATGAGAGGTGACATTGTAGAGTGAAGTTTCTATTGCCATGAGAGACTTCCCCGAGCAGGTCTTTAATTAGAGTGGACACAGCCCATGACGAAGGTAGAATCGAGCGGCTTGGCTCGACTCTCATATTTGCCCATCCATAATTAGAAGGCATGCCCTAGAGCATGGGAGCGAGATAGATCATGAGCTCTCAAAGTCAGCCAGAAGTCAAATGTCGAGTTGAGATGGAGATTGTTAGAATTTGATGCCTCAAATTCGATCCATAGTAGAGAAGAATCAGTATTAGCAAGCAGTCAAGTTGGTTCGGATATGGGATTGAGTCAGCTCAGACTGAGATCAAGCTGACTCGAACCATAGCTAAGTGGCTCTCTCAGGCAGATAGAAAGTAGAAGTTCGAACGAGATGCAGTCAAGCCAGCTCGACCCCTGACCAAGCCGACTCGATGGAGGCAAACATAATAGATGGAGTTTTCTATTTGGACTCAAATTATGATTTATCCAAGGGATCTATGGGTGTTGTGCATGGATCACAAGATTTAGCAGCCATGGAGGGTTGCGATCATAATCTAAAGGTTGAAAAATATTCCAAGACTCCATCAAAGTCATGTTCGACTCATATTAGGAGCTCTGTTAGGACTCTTATGAATTACTGAGAAGAGAATTCTCATCCTATTTAAAGGATTGAGGTGTTGTGGAGTAGTAGCGTGGCATGTGTGGCATGAGAGGCATATAGAGAGGTTTAGGTAGTTGTCGAGAGGAGCTTGATAGAGCATTGAGCATGTGCAGCCTGTGAGAGAAAAAAGCAATAGGTGCATAGTACCCAGTGAGAAGGCTATGAGGGCAGAGCATCTTATAGCTTCTGAGGGTCTCCTTGAGATTTTGAGAGAGCTTTTATGAGGATAGCTTCTAGTTGAGAGAGATTTATGTATGGTGAGTTAAGAGTGAGTGTTCTCCTCTTGTTGAAGGGAAATCCTGATTTTCCGGTCCAGGTTCGTCTAGATATGATCAGATCAAGAGATATATTTCAAAATTTTCTCTTGATCTCAATCAGATCTTGATATGTTTCAGATCTGATTCTTATTATTTTAATAAATAAAATAAAATAAGATAAATTAAATCAAATTTAATTTACCTGATTTGCGTAATCCTATTACCCTGTAGATGATCCTGATTGCAGCGGAAGGTTCTGGATCTTAGCCATGCAAGCGCCTGGCCTCTATCGGTATCCACTCGGGTTGGATCTGGAGATCCTCTTCTTCTCTATCACACCTCCAAAAATCAGATCTGGATCTGATCTGGAGGATCTTCAAAACTCTTTTGAAGATCTGCAGTCGTCCTTTTGCAGCAGTGCGGCCTTCTTGATTTTGATCGCCTTTCCTTGATCTGAATCGCACCAACCTAAATCCAAAACACTTTTGGACGTGTAGAGCAAGGGGAGAAGAGACTATGGCATGGAGAAGGAGGGGAGAGGCAGCCTTGGAGCGTGTCTAATAGCATTCACTTCAGAATTAGGGTTGGGCGTAGGGTCTTATTTATAGACCTCTTGTGATCCAACTCCTCTTCCTCTCAACCAATCACAACCCTTTGTGAAATCAGATCTAAATCTGATTGGTTGAAATAGAGACCCCTGGATTCCTCCTTAGAGGGCACCTAAGACCAGTCAAACTGGATTCTTAGTAGAACTCTGGTTGGAATCCAAAAGGGAGGTGGAGTCCTTGTCCAACAAGGACTCCTAGGCGCCTCCTACTTGGGCTCACGCCACCCTTGGCGTGCGCCCTTCTCCTTGCCAGGTTCTGGCAGGGGGACAGGCCCCCACCAGCTCTCCAATAGGTGCATGACATGTGGTCAAAAGTCAAAGGGTCAATGGTCAACGTTTGACCAGTCAAAGGTAGACTTTTGACCAAAGTCAAAGAACAAGAAATAGGCAGGTGACCAAAAATGGCAGGTAATGTCTTACAAATAAGACAACCTATTCTGACTTGGACAACCTCCAGTCAGACCATATGAAGGCCTCTGATTGAGCACAAACTCCTTTGGCTCAGTCAGGACAACTTATTTATGATAGCAAAAGAAGAACGTTAGGTTCAATCGAGTGCTAGCACGATTTCCTTGAACCTAATTGAATCTCATTCAGATCAATTGAACTAGATCAGTTCAATTGATGATCACCAGATTCAAACCCTTGTTTGTGTGTCCCAGTTAGGTTCAGTTCTGTATGGTAATGGGATATGTCATGATCTCTATCATAGACATCATCGAAACTCCTTTCGATGGATCAGAACTCTTTTGATTCGAACAGCTAGAATGATCGATCATCTAAATCATTCTAATTGCTCCCAAAATCCACCAGTGACACCTAGCAGTATATGGTGGCAACCCATCAGAGCTGAATGTGAACCTCTTGGTGCAGCTACCTGTGTGATTAAGTTCTTCTATCTTGAGCCCCAATCAGATTAGGGTTAAGGTGAACTCGTCAAACCCTAGTCTCTGTCATATGATGTAATCATTCGATTCGAGTCCAATGTGAAAATCTAAATAGAAACTCTTTCTATTATTTCACTCTACCATGGCCATGGATTTCTGGACTTGATTCTCATGATCATCATAGGGCTACTCCTCTACCACCGAGGTAGATAGATCCCATCTTGATGCAATCCAGTTCCTACAATGAACATGCTATAGCCAACATACACCTCAGGGTTCCATATGGCTAGGAGACCGAGTAATGGTGTAGTCAAACTATAACACCCTCAAGGTGAACTGTCGATGCATCTCAGGTCAAAGAACCAGACACACTACTGCAGCATCGAGTCAGTCATTGATGAGAAGGTAGACTCCCTAATGACTACTCGAGGTGGTCACGCTCAGTGCCCTCGTTCTCTAACGAGTACCTATACTTTCGCTCCGGTGTCTCCACACCGTAGACTCAAGACTCATCTACTAAAGAGAAGCGATCGTACACCAACCTTCCGGATCAATCACCATCCTCGTGATGATCCTATGGTCGGGAGCTATTTATGAGTTAATAATGATTATTCATGTCTTAAATTTTCAACTCTTGAAAATATGAATTATCATTACCATTAACTCAAAGGATGTATCACAGACACTAAATACACAGGTGTGATAGAAAATAACCCATTTTATTGATTATAGTCAAAATTACAATTTTGCCCCTAGAAGTGTATTACAAGTGTCAGCCAATTCTAGCTTCTAGGGCACATATATCTAACACTTGTACCTATTTTTTTTTTCATAGTGAAGCTTTGCATGCCCCATGGAGGTGAGCCTTTAGGCTGATCCACGTACTTGATTATTTTCTTATTTTATTTTCTTTCTTCTTTCTACCACAATAATTTGGTACTAGATCCTTAATAAGTGGTATCAAAGTAGTTGATATCTCAATAATTTTGAGGTGTCCTACAAGCATTTGGTCAAGGGAATGAATTAAATGGAAACTATATCCACATGCGTTCTAAGAATATTGTTCTATACATTCGACCTATCTGACCGTCAGGTACCATTGCTAGATGGTCATTTTGATTGATACAGGAATTTATTCTTATGCTACCAGCTTAGGTTCAGACCTATGGGGTCACATACATTATAGTTTACAATTTGATCAGATGGTTGATTAATGATTAAGAATCTTTTTAGGGTTAAACGATCAATATGATTGATGTTTAACTTAGTGCAAGTGTTGCAGAAGGATCGATTAGCAATTGAATTATTAATTAACTTAATTTGATTAAGTGAGAGGATTGAGATTAAGTCTAATTAAATATGATTTAATTAGATTTGGTTTGGATTTGATTAGATCAAGTTCAATTAGTTTATTGGATAAGCCAATTGCAAGGAAGAATTATTCTTAGTTCAATTAGGAGTTGGGTCAACCCAATTTCTAATTTGATTAGAAATTAAATTAAAATTAAATCTGATTTAATTAGGTTCTTAATTAGATTAGGACTTAATCTAATTGGGTTCATTTATTTATGATTTAATTTGGTTTGAGAAACTATATTTGACCAAGTCAAAATAGGAATCCTAGTAAGACTAGGATTCTCTACTTTACACCACCTATATCCCACGCCTATCCCATGCCCCCTTCTCTTGGTTTTTTGCATGGAAATACCCCTCTCTCTAATTTAGGGTTTCATGACTAGATCTTCAAACTTTTTTCAAATCTAGGTAGTGAAAGATAAAAATTAATCAAAATTAATTCATAAAAATAAAAAATCTCCTAGATCTAAGATTTTATTACATGATTATAGCATGTAATTAAATCAAAAATTAAAAATATTAGAAAAGAAAGACATGTTGATCACATCAACATTGATCTACACTAGATCGCATTCAGATATGAAATAGGAGATCATATCCATATTATCCATGCAAGTTAGACTTTCTAACTTGCTGATCCAGGCTTGAGGATGTAGCTCTGAGCTACACATGCATCAGGCTCCTAAAGGATGTCCACAGGAGCCCAGAAATCTCGATCAGAAGTTCGATGCTCGAAAATTAGCACAGTATGCTAATACTATGCTGATCCTTCTTCGATGGTTGATTTGGTTCTTTCTTCTTCAAGATTTGGACTCTCCAAGAATCAAAAGAAAGAAGAGAGACTTTAAATCTAAGACAACTCTCAAATATCTCTAACAAAGAGAAAGAGAAGGGAAGAACAAAAGAAACCTAGAAGAAGATCCTCTTTTTCTTCTCTATTCTCTCACCTAGACACCAAGATTGGTGTCCATGAAATCCCAATGCCTAAGATGCTTCTCTCTCTGATTTTCACATGCCCAAGAGCCCTCTCAATGGTCTGAAATCACTCAAAAATTAGGATAAAATTCACTTTATATAGTGAGATATGGAGGAGTCCTTATCTAGGTCAAATACCTAGACAAGGCAGGACTATATAAGGCAACTAGTTGGGGCGCCCAACACTTGGGTGCCTCCTCCTTTCTTTTTGCCATGGACCACCATCAAATGGAATGCAAAAACCCCTCAATTCCACCAAACAAACTAGAGGAAAAATAGGAGTGGGTGGCATAAGTAAGGGAGGTGTTTTGGTTTATTGGGATTCTATCTTATAGAATTCAAAACCAAAACTACTTACCTTTTTTTGACTTCATCCACAACCTATTGCCAAATAAGAAAGAGAGGGAGGGGGTGGGCATGCATGAAGATCAGAGAGAAGGGTGTTTCCATGCAAAAAAACCAAGAGAGGGGGCATGGGATATAGGTGGCACAAGGTAGAGAATTCTAGTCATACTAGGATTCCTATTTTGACTTGGTCAAATATGGATTCTCAAATCAAATTAAACTAGAAATAAATGAACCCAATTAGATTAGGCCCTAATCCAATTAAAAATCTAATTAAATCAAATTAAATTATATTTAATTCTAATTTAATTTCTAATCAAATAAGAAACTGGATTGACCCAAGTCCTAATTGAACTAGGACTAGTTCTTCCTTGTAATTGGCTTATCCACTAAATCAATTGAACTTGATCCAATCATGTTCAAATTAAATTTAATTAAACTATATTGAATTAGACTTAATCTTAGTCCTCTGGCTTAATCAAATTAAGCTAATTAGCAATCCAATTGCTAATCGATCCTCCTACAACACTTGCACTAGGTTAAACATCATCATATTGATCGTTTAATCCTAGAACTATCCTTAATTATTGATCAGCCATCCAATCAGATCGTGAACTCTAATATGTGTGACCTCATAGGTTCGAACCTAAATTAGTAGCATAGAAATAAATTTTTATACCAATCAAAGTAACATCTAGCAATGGTACCCGACGGTCCGATAGGTCGAGTGTATAGAACGACATCCTTAGAATCCATATGGATATAATTTTTATATAATTTATCTTCTTGATCAAAATGCTCATAGAATACCTCAAGTTCAACTATCAACTCTAATCTAGCTATCCACATTATATTTTAAAATACCAAATCCATCTCATGGATTATCTTGGCCAAGATTTTGCCATATTGAAATACAATGATACATTCTTCTTTAACTTTTGGAATGGTCAATCCCATCTTGATCACACACCGACTTCACAAGTACTTGACTGTGCTAAAAAATCTTTTATTACTAATTAAAAAATTTAATTAGTTCGGTACTAAAGCACAGTGAGTTGCTTGCAAGCCACTGAGGTGAACTCAGGTATAAGGAATACATATACCTATATCCTATCGAAGACATTCTCGATAGTAGAATACTCTGGAGTTGGTCACATTTAGTGATGATGTACCCTTATATCTTACCTATATGCCATACCAGTGTCTCCATACTTCTTAGTTAAGTGGATAATCAACCTATATAGCATATAATAATCTTTGCTCAATAGACGTTGTCGTCCTTATTAACAGTCTATCATTTAGTCATGAATAGTTTTAAGAACTAATCAATAATTTCTCTCTTTATCGAAACTAGATAGTCCTAAAAACTTTATCACAATAATGGAGTTCATTAGAAGATGTAGATTTTATGATAAAAAATATCAAAATATTATTTTAATTATTAATAAATTAGTTATAATTAAAATATAGCTCAACCATCAACAGGTTGATGATTGGTTTTGGAACATATTTTTCAATAACTCCCACTTATCGTAAAGCCACTCAACATAATATCTAATATCCATCTTTAACTTATGGTTGTCGAACTTCTTTATTACTAGGGCTTTAGTGAAGGGGTCAGCTAGGTTTTTTTTTTCATTGATCTTTTAAAGGTCGACGTCACCTCGATTCATGATTTCTCAGAGCAGGTTGAAGCGATACAATATGTGCTTTGTCTGCTGGTGTGCCTTCAGTTCCTTCACCTGAGACATGGCACCAATGCTATTGCAGTAGAGTAGGATTGGGCCATCAAGGAAGGGGGCTACTCTGAGCTCGGTGATGAATTTTCAGTGAGAATTTATGGTGCTCCCAAGCCTTGAAAGGCCATAAGTGGAGACTGAAGGGAAATCCTGATTTCCCTGACCAGGTTCGTTCAGATCTGATCAGATCAAGAGATATATTTCAAAAATTTTTCTCTTAGATCTGTATCAGATCAGGGATGCTTCAGATCTGATTCTTATTTATTTAATAAAAATTAAATGAAAAGGATAAATTAAATCACATTCAATTTACCTGAATAGGGTAATCCTATTACCCTGTTGATGATCCTGTTTGCAGCGGAAGGTTCTGGATCAAGCCACGCAAGCGCCTGGCCTCTACCGGTATCCACTCGGGCTGGATCTGGAGATCCTCTTCTTCTCTATCACGCCTCCAAAAATCAGATCTGGATCTGATCTGGAGGATCTTCAAAACTCCTTTTGAAGATCTGCAGTCGTTCTTCGCAGCAGCGCAGCCTTCTTGCTTTTGATCTCCTTTTCTTGATCTAAATCGCACCAATCCAAATCCAAAACACTTTTGGACGTGGAGAGCAAGGGGAGATGAGAGTATGGCGTGGAGAAAGGGGAGAGAGGCAGCCTTGGGGCGTGGGAAGATTGCTTCTTGATTACTTCTTGATTATTTTTTCACTTGGGCGCTGGGTCTCTTATATAGACTAAGCGTGATCCAAGTCATCTTCCTCCCAACCAATCACAACCCTTTGTGAAATCAGATCTAAATCTGATTGGTGGGATTAGAGTCCCCTGGATTCCCCTTGGAGAGTGCCTTGGACCAGTCAAACTGGATTCTTAGAAGAACTCTCATTGGAATCCTAAAGGGAGATGGAGTCCTTGTCCCACAAGGACTCCATGCCGCCTCTTACTGGGCTCACGCCTCCCTTGGCGTGCGCCCATCTCCTTGCCAGGTTCTGGCAGGGGGACAAGCCCCCACCAGCTCTCCAATAGGTGCATGACATGTGGTCAAAAGTCAAAGGGTCATTGGTCAACGTTTGACCAGTCAAAAGTAGAGTTCTGACCAAAGTCAAAGACCAAGAAATGGCAGGTGACCAAAAATTGGCAGGTAATGTCTTACAAATAAGACAACCTATTCTGACTTGGACAACCTCCAGTCAGACCATAAGAAGACTTCTGTTTGAGCACAAACTCCTTTGGCTCAGACAGGACGACTTATTTATGATAGCAAAAGAAGAACGTTAGGTTCAATCGAGTGCTAGCACGATTTCCTTGAACCTAATTGAATCTCATTCAGATCAATTGAACTATATTAGTTCAATTGATGATCACCAGATTCAAACCCTTGTTTGTGTGACCCAGTTAGGTTCAGTTCTGTATGGTAATGGGATATGTCATGATCTCTATCATCGACATCATCGAAACTCCTTTCGATGGATCAGAACTCTTCTGATTCGAACAGCTAGAATGATCGATCATCTAAATCATTCTAATTGCTCCCAAAATCCACCAGTGACACCTAGCAGTATATGGTGGCAACCCATCAGAGCTGAATGCGAACCTCTTGGTGCAGCTACCTGTGTGATTCAGTTCTTCTATCTTGAGCCCCGATCAGATTAGGGTTAAGGTGAACTCGTCAAACCCTAGTCTCTGTCATATGATGTAATCATTCGATTCGAGTCCAATGTGAAAATCTAAATAGAAACTCTTTCTATTATTTCACTCTGCCATGGCCATGGGCTTCAGGACTTGATTCTCATGATCATCATAGGGCTACTCCTCTACCACCGAGGTAGATAGATCCCATCTTGATGCAATCCAGTTCCTACAATGAACATGCCATAGCCAACATACACCTCAGGGTTCCATATGGCTAGGAGACCGAGTAATGGTGTAGTCAAACTATAACACCCTCAAGGTGAACTGCCGATGCATCTCAGGTCAAAGAACCAGACACACTACTGCAGCATCGAGTCAGTCATTGACGAGAAGGTAGACTCCCTAATGACTACTCGAGGTGGTCACGCTCAGTGCCCTCGTTCTCTAACGAGTACCTGTACTCTCACTCCGGTGTCTCCACACCGTAGACTCAAGACTCATCTACTAAAGAGAAGCGATCGTACACCAACCTTCCGGATCAATCATCATCCTCGTGATGATCCTATGGTCGGGAGCTATTTATGAGTTAATAATGATTATTCATGTCTTAAATTTTCAACTCTTGAAAATATGAATTATCATTACCATTAACTCAAAGGATGTATCACAGACACTAAATACACATGTGTGATAGAAAATAACCCATTTATTAATTATAGTCAAAATTACAATTTTGCCCCTAGAAGTGTATTACAAGTGTTAGCCAATTCTGGCTTCTAGGGCACATATATCTAACAGAGACTAGGATAGGAGTGGTCCTAGGGTGGAGGCAGTGCATAGCCCTTCATAGGCTCGAGGTCTAGGTGTTCGAGATCTTGAGCGGCTTGGTTGGTGCTTCGGAGATCTGAGACATAAGGTGGAGCGCAAAACCAAAGTCGAAAGATTGAAGACTGCAGAAGAGAAGCTTTCTGTAGGTTAGTCGGCTTAGTCTCAGACTGGGTCAGCTAAGTCTCAAAGCCTAGGATAGATCAAAGGTTGCATTCGGGACTACAGGTATGGGATAAAAATTGGGCTGGCTCAGTCTGAAACTAAGCCAATCCAGTCTTAGGTTAGCCGGCCCAATGTTGAGACTGAGCTGACCTAGTGTGCGGGCAGAGATACACATGGATTCTATTTGGGCTAGGATAGGGACTTATCCTAGGGGTTTTAAGGCTTGGTTCAAGAGGTCTTAAGGGAAATAATTCATGTATGGATTGGGTTCAGATCTAGAGGATGAGAGTATGGGAGACATGGGTGTACATGGACTCGGTGAGTTCTTTCATGTATTGGGTTAGTCAGAGAGTTTTTTGGTCGGACCTAATGGCTATGTATAAATACATAGGTTATGTTAAGATTTCAACTAAAAAAAAAGATGTGAAATATAGATCTTTTCTTCCTCAACTCTCTCTTCTTCTCTTCTCTCTAGAGTTGCTGCCCTAGGATTCTTGAAGAAGCTCTAGAGAGGGGGGCATCTCCCTCAAGCCCAAGGAGGAAGGCATCCCATCACAGATCCAGGATGAGGATCGTTGGTTTGCTGCCCATGAAGAACATCATTGGTTTCTTCAAGTCCGTGCTAAAGATCAAGAGCTTCCGCAACATGGTATTGGGGCTTGGAATGCTAAGGATGATTGATGTTCGAGCGATATCATGGAACAACATTTGGTATCAGAGTGAGGTGATGCTGGTTGATGGGTCAACATTCGGTATCAGAGCCTGATAGTGCATGAAAGGGAAGAAAAAGTTATATAAGGTAAAAAGAAAATTTGCACAAGGATTCCATGGTATGTCTCATCTTTATTTTTGTTATTGTTATGGTTTGGCCAACCAGGAGCAGCGGATTGAAGGTGGAGGTTGAGAGGATTAACGAGAAGAAATTTTTTTGGGGTGAAAGAATTGGGTGCATGATTTGCTGATCGATCTTGATAGAAAGGCTGGGATGTATGATGATTATGTTACAGGTAGGAAGCACTGGAGTGCTGCAGTAGCATTTTTCTGAAGATATGGGGCTGAGAGAGGCTCGACGGTGCAGCAACTGAGGGAGGTATCTCAGTAGAGAGCATCAGGGTTCTCTTAGAAAATGGGCAGTGTAGGGCTATTGAAGAGAGGCTTCCCAAGGGATAATGATCGAAGGAAAGCTGAAGAAGCGACTATACGTCCTTCGATGTTAGGAAGGCAGGAAAGTAGTCAGAGGTGCATTCAGTAGTTCGACTAGAGCATGGATTTGCGAAGCCTTAGGAGTGATGGAGATGGATGATCCATGGAGGTCCAGTAGGTTAGGGCTGGATGGCTATAGAGTAGTATAGAGACAAGGCTAGGAAGTGATGGAGTATTGCAGTAGCACTTTTCTAGAAGCATGGGACTAAGAGAGGCTTGATGGTGCAGTAGTCGAGGAAGGTATCTTAGTAGATGTTATAGGGGCATCTCAAAAAGATCGGGTGTAGGTCTCAGGGAGAACCAAGAGATCTCAGGGAGCGTCAGGGGCATCAAGCAGCCAGAAGTATCATGGATCAGATTTCTTCTGCAGGGGTACTAGGAAAAGTCATGGTTTAGGTGTAGGATGGTTCTTCGAGCATAATTGAAGCGATAGCTGGTGTAGGAGCAGAAGAGAAGGACTAGGATGTAATTTTCTAGGATTCAATCATTGGATTTAGAAGAGTTGGATGAACTCTTGGGTTTTGGAGGTGCCCGTGGGTTGCGAAGGTATCCGAGATGGCTTCGAAGAGATCCATGGAGCACAGAGGATTCGAAGGGGCAGCGATGGTATTCGAGGTACAGTGATAGGCTCAGTAGTATAGCATTGAGTGGTTGGCCTTGGATGACTCGAGCATAGAATCGTCTTCTATAGCATCAGATAGACTTCAAATATAGGTTGATCTTCGGAGAGGTGGCTTCATAATTGGAAAAGAATTCAATATGAGTTCAGAGCAGAGGAGTGCGGAAGGATCATATCCTAGCACCAGTGTTGGTGATGCACTATTCCAGGTGGAGCGACATGTGCAAGTGGACAGGCATAGTTCTGAGAAGATCATGTCAGGATTTGCGATGAGTGCCGGTACACGAACATTGCGGGTTCTCCTGAGAATTCTAAGGAAGACGATGTAGCTGTTAAGCAGAAGGGATCCTACAATTCTAGGATGGTGCAGAGGAGTAAGCCAAGGTCTTTAGCAGTAAAGGCGATCATTCCAAAGGACCTCAAGGATGCACAACAGTTGAAGAGAATTGGTGGAGGTGATGATTGCACAAGGGGTTGTCAGGATGCATAGGGACAGCGGGATTGTGTAGGAAGGCATTGCCAAGGGTTTGCCAAGGCTTGGGAGCACCAAAGTGGAGATGGTGAGGATTTATGATGCTCACAAGCCTTGGAAGGCCATAGGTGGAGACTAGGATAGGAGTGGTCCTAAGGTGGAGGTAATGCATAGCCCTCCATGGGCTCGAGGTCTGAGTGTTTGGGACCTTGAAAGGCTTGATTGGTGCTTTAGAGACCTGAGACATAAGATGGAGTGAGAGACCAAAGCTGAAAGATTGAAGACTGCAGAAAAGGAGCTTTCTACAGATTAGCCGGCTTAGTCTCAGACGGGATTAGCTAAGTCTTAGAGCACAGGACAGACAGAAGGTCACATTCGAAACTGCAGACAGGGGATAGAAACTAGGTCGGCTCAGTCTAAAACTGAGCCGACCCAGTCTTAGGTTAGCCATTCCAGTGCTGAGACTGAGCCAGCCCAGTGTGTGGGTAGAGATACGCATGGATTCTGTTTGGACTAGGATAGGGACTTATCCTAGGGATTTTAAGGCCTAGTTCAAGAGGTCTTAATAGGGCTAATTCATGTATGGGTTGGGTTTAGGTCCAAAGGATGAGAACATGAGAGACAAAGTTGTACATGGGCTTGGTGAGTGCTTTCATGAATTGGGTGTTAGATATATGTGCCCTAGAAGCCAGAATTGGCTAACACTTGTAATACACTTCTAGGGGCAAAATTATAATTTTGACTATAATGAATAAAATGGGTTATTTTCTATCACATATGTGTATTTAGTGTCTGTGATACATCCTTTGAGTTAATGGTAATGATAATTCATATTTTAAGAGTTGAAAATTTAAGACATGAATAATCATTGTTAACTCATAAAATGCTCCCGACCATAGGATCATCACGAGGATGGTGATTGATCCGAAAGGTTGGTGTACAATCGCTTCTCTTTAGTAGATGAGTCTTGAGTCTACGGTATGGAGACACCGGAGCGAGAGTATAGGTACTCGTTAGAGAACGAGGGCACTGAGCATGACCACCTCGAGTAGTCATTAGGGAGTCTACCTTCTCGTCAATGACTGACTCGATGCTGCAGTAGTGTGTCTGGTTCTTTGACCTGAGGTGCATCGGCAGTTCACCTTGAGGGTGTCATAGTTTGACTACACCATTACTCGATCTCCTAGCCATATGGAACCCTGAGGTGTATGTTTGCTATAGCATGTTCATTGTAGGAACTGGATGGCATCAAGATGGAATCTATCTACCTCGGTGGTAGAGGAGCATGAAGGGAAATCCTGATTTTTCGGTCCAGGTTCGTTCAGATCTGATCAGATCAAGAGATATATTTCAAAAATTTTTTTCTTGATCCCAATCAGATCTTGATATATTTAGATTCTGACTTCTATATTTATAATAATAGAATTAAAAATAAATTAAAATCAAATTTAATTTACTGATAACTGGTAATTCCTAATTACTTGTTGATGTGGATCTGGATTCATTGTGCGATGAGAGGTTTGGATCTTAGAACACGCAAGCGCCTGTCTGATAAGATATCACGTGGGTTGGAGTCTGGAGCTATTAGCTTCTTCTATATACGTGCATCCAAATAATCAGAATTAGAAGATCGACTGGAGAGTTTCAAAGCCTTTTTGAGAGATGAGCATCATCCGTTTGCAGGTAGCGACAGCCTCTTTACTTTGATAGCCTTTCTTTGATTGAATCGAACATAAGGTCCAACTCTCTTTTGGACATGGGAGCAAGGGGAGAAGGGTTTGGCATGGCAGAGAGAGGGGAGAGCTGCATTGGGATGGGGAAACTATGATTCATATAGTTTAATCTAGTTTGGATACAGGGTCTTATTTATAGACTAGCTAGTGATCCAACTCCTCTTCTTCCCATATCATCAAATTCACTTTATGAAATCAAGATCTAAATTGATTGGTGAATAGAGTTCCCCTGGAATTCCTCTTAGAGTGCCTAAGACAGTAAAGTTGGTTCTTAGAAGAACTCTAATTGGATCCAAAAAAGTGAGATGGAGTCCTTGTCAACAAGGACTCTAGGACTCCAATTGGGCATCATCGTAGGGTGCGGCACTTCTTCTAGCCAGGTTTAGGCAGAGGGCAGGTCCCACGAGCTCTCCGAATAGGTGCATGACATGTGGTCAAAGTCAAAGATGTTATATCATCAACATTTGATCAATCAAAGGTAAGACTTTTTGATCTAAAGTCAGAACCAGAAATGGCGGTGACCAAAAATGGTAGGTATATCTTTCATAAGACAACCTTTTCTGACTTGACACTCTTCAGTCAGACAATATATGAAGGCTCTAAATTGAGCAGCAAGTTCTGGCTCAGACAGGACAACTTATTTTTATGATAGGCAAAAGAAGTGAGGGAAATCTGATTTCCTGACAGGTCGTTCAGATCTGATGAGATCAAGAAGATATATACAACACCAACATAAACCTCATTTCACATCTTTACGATATGTTTCAATCAAGAGGATGCTACTCAGATCTACATTCTTATATCTTCACTAAATTAAAATTAAACTGACAGCGCACTAACTTATCAATTCCAACATTAACTGAAATAGGGCTCACAATCATACACCACTGCTTCGAATGAACACCACCTAACCAACACCCTGCTTATCGCCAGCGGAAGTCTGGAAAAGACAGCACACGGGCCCCTAGGCACTATACGGTCATCACACTCGCTGATCTGAGAGATCTCATCCATCACACATCAAATCGCTCAAAATGTAGATCTGATATATAATCTGGAGATCATTCACACCATCCTTCTTCGAAGATCTGGCAGTCGTCTCTTCCGAAAAGAGCTTCATGCTATTATGATACCATCACTTTTATTTTGCATCTATACAATCGCACCAATCCAATCCAAAACATTTTGGACGGGAGAGTAAGGGGAGAATGAGAGTTGGCGTGGAGACGGGGAGAGAGGCAGCCTTGGTGGCGTGGGGAATATTGCTTCTTGATTATTTTTTCACTTGGCTGGGTCTTCTTATAATAGACTAAGAGGATCCAAGTCAAATTACTTCTCCAACCAATCACAACCTTTGTGAATCAGATCTAATATCTGATGGTGAAGATTAGATTCCCCTGGTTCCTACTTGGAGAGTCTGTGGACGTACAAGCTGGATTTTAAAGATAATTCATTGGAATCCTAAAGGAAGGAGTCTTGTGCCACAAGGACCCACTTGCTCTACTGGCTCACGCCTCCTTGCGTGCACCACCACTCTTGCCAAAGGTTCTGGCGGGACAAGCCCCACCCCTAGCTCTCCAATAGGTGCATAATGTGGTCAAAAGTCAAAGGATGAATTTCAACGTTTGGCCAGTCAAAGGTAGAACTTTGACCAAAGTCAAAAGAACAAGAATGGCAGTACCAAAAATGGGATCATTACAATAAGACAACTATTCTGCTGGACAACCATCTCAGACCTATAAGAAGACTCTGGTTTGAGCAAAACTCCTTTGGATCGACAGGACGAACTGTATTATATGAAGGTTAGTCAACGAGAGCAGATTTACTTAGTTACAATGAGTAGCCGTTCCAGTGAACTAATATTTTAAGATTCATTGAAATTTGATCAATTGATGTCACCAATCAACCTGTTTGTGTGACCCGTTAGTAGTTCTGTATGGAATGGATTATGTCATGATTCCTTCATAACAAATCTTGATGGTCGAAACTCTTGTGATTGTCGAATCATCTGATGACGCTATAATCGAGTCATTACATTCTAATTCTCCAAAGTCACTAGTTAATCTAGAGTATAGTGGGCACGCCGAATAGAGCGACATGCGACTCTTGTGCAGTATTTGTGTGATTCAGTGTCTTCTTATCTTGAGCCCGATCAGATTAGTGTTAAGGTGAACTCATCAAACCTATCTCTGTCATGACTGATTATTATTCATTCGAGTCCAATGTGAAATCTATAATAGAAACTCTTTTTATTTCACTCTGCCATGGCCATGGTTTCCAGGACTTGTTTTACATGATCATCATAGGGCTACTTCCTCTACATCCGGAGATAATCCCATCTTGATGCATAGTTCACAGATACTCACACGCCAACTAACTCATGGGGGGGTTCCATAGGCTAGAACCGGTAATGTGTGTCAACTATAAGCCCAAGGAACTTCCGATCATTCTAGGTCAAAGACGACAGCACAGCAGATGATTCAGTCATGTGACGAGAAGGTAGACTCCCTAATGACTACTGACGGTGGTACGCTCAGTCCCTCGTTTCTAGTAAGATACCTTTACTCTCGCCGGTGTTAACCTAGACTCAAGATCTACTATAAGAGGAAGCGATCTGTACACCAACCTTCCGAGATCAATCACTCCTCGTGGTATCCTATGTCGGGAGCTATTTATAGTTATATAATGATTATTCATGTCTTAAAATTTTCAACTCTTGAAATATAATACTATACCATATTATCAAGGTATGTATACGACACTAAATACATCTGTGTGATAGAATATAATCGCCATTTAATTATAGCAAAAATTAATTTGGCCCATAGAAGTTATTACAGTGTCAGCCATTTCTGGCTTCTAGGGCACACGTATATCTAACAATTCCCACTTATACTCAGAACCATATTGGCTAAAGTCTAGTCCATCTTCTCAAGGTGGGCTTCGATCTTCATGCTTGGCCAATGACTTGTAATTGGTTCTGCACATTATCCTCGGATGATCTCTTAGACCTCAACTAACGTTTTCCAAGGTAATGGGATGAGAATATATCACTTCTTGATTCTTCAACAAAACAGTCCTGCCAGATTCGACTTCTCGACATCTTTATCGGACATGATGACAGTCTGTGTATTCTGGACCAGATTCTCATTACCAAAGAACCCACCTCATAACTCTTATTCTTGAAGTATTAAGGATACACTTCACAGAAGTCTTGTCTCTACCTGGAGATTTTTTTTGACTGATCTGTTGTGACTACACGCATGTGCTAATCAGGTCGTGTACATAAATGAATACACTGAGGTCCAATTGCAGAAGCATAAGATCTTGATCATCATTGCGTTTATTTCCTCATGTGTGCTTGCGGCACATCTTCTTGGAAAGATACCATGTCTGACAGGTATTAATCCTTCTTAAGTTCTTCCATACTTAATACTCTTTAGTAGCTTCTCTATGACTTTTTGTGTAAATCCTAGCTCTATCGGTCTATCCTATAGACCTTAATTCCTGAATAAAGGATGCTTCACTAGTTTTATGAGAATTCCTAGAAACAACATCTTGCTATTCAAACTATGGGAATATATCCCCATAAGGAGGATTCATCCACGTACATACGAGGAAACAACGTCCACTACCTTTTGAAAACACATGGGTCTCTTCGTTTTTATGAAACAAACGTTTGGATCACATCATAAAACGTAGTTTCAGTCCGAGATCTTTTAAGTCAATAATAGGACTTTGCAGCTTGCAACCATGTATCATCTCAATTGGATGTAACTATGTGCTTTCCATATATAGATATCTTCCTCAGATATCCATTAAGGATGCCGTTTTAGTCCATTTGCCAATTTCATAATCGAAATAGCCTGCAACAGCAATGCAATTGCGGATGTGATTTTAGCATAGCTCGGAAAGGAGGTATCCTGATAGTCGAATGCTTTACGTTGACATAACCTTTGCACCAGTCTGCCTTATTCTCCAGATTCCCATCTGCACATCTTCTCTTGAAGATCAATTTATGATCCAATAGTACTTACTCTACTGGTGATCTACCAAGGTCGCGATTGTTTGGTCATCGAGTCATTGTCTGACTCTTCAGTGGCCTTCAAGCATTTTCTCGCGAGTCGTATCTATACCTCGTTTGCTAAGTTTTTATCATCATCCATGACAGATACCATGAGGAACTTCTCTACATCCTCTGAAATAATACTAAGTATCTTTCAGGGGAGACGGAAACTCTTCCGTTAAACAGGTGGAGGAGGTAGTTTCTTTGCTCAACCTGATTTCGGTTCCCTCTTGCCTATGCTCTTTCGCTTTGGGAGAACTTTTCATCAAGTTAATCTGTTTCATGCCACTATCTTGAATAAACTATTTTTCAGAAATATGCATGTCATACATCACAATGATTGCTCAGGCAATTAGAAATGAGTATCTAATGACTCTTTTAGGATTCATGTCTGAATCGAAGCTCTAAAGGACCTAAACTCGAAACTTCTTTCGCGTGTTGTCTTTTGACATGAGCCGGACATAGCTATACCCCAAAATTCGATGACTCAGATTGTTCTTACATGCCATAAAAGATCTCCATACGTTACGCGGCTGTGTAAGGGAGGGTTTAAAGGGGAAACTCATTACCACATCCATCAAGTGAATAAAATGAAGGTTAATATAAATATCAAGGAGAATCATAATCTGGAAGTCTGGTGAACTTCATCATTGAGGGAGGGATCGGAACATTAAATCCCCCTCACTAGGGTCAATTTTTTTCTTCCCCTTCTTGATCCCTCCCTTCCTTCCTTTTCTCTCCCCTTCTCTTCCTTTATTCCCCCCTTTTTTTTTCCCTTCCTCTATTTTCTTCCTTCCTTTTTTTTTCCCCCTTTTCGCATCGGTTGCCGTCCTCCCCCGCTTTTTTCTTTTAAATCTCCGTTCTGAAATTTATAAACCTGATTGAGCGTGTCCTTAGGATTAGGTACCCACCATGTGGAAGAGACTTATAATTAGAGCCATTTTCCTGTTGAAAAAGTTATGATGTCCTCAAGAGGTGATATGGGAGAGATGGTGCGTTCCCACCTACAATACTGCTAGAGGAATATTCATACTCCTTGCTAGATATCTGAAACGATTCAGTGATTGAAACTCCTTGAAATCGGATAAAAAACAATGTAAGAAGGAGAAAAAAATTTTCACATAGTTTGGGTTTCCCTTTTTAATTTTTTGTTTTTTCTTTTTTTTTTTTTTTTTTTTTTTATTTTTTTTTTTTTTTTTTTTTTTTTTTTTTTTTTTTTTTTTTTTTTTTTTTTCCTTTTTTTTCTTTTTTTTTTTTTTTTCATTTTTTCTACCTTCTCTAAATCATTTACTTAGAAAAAATAATTCTAATTTAAAACTAAAAAAATAAAAAAAAAACTTAATGTTCTAAAAAAAATTGTTTTTGAATGAAAATCCTGGAATATACGCGTAATTTCTTTTTAATCCCATTATCGACTAACTTTTCCAATAAAGCCTCCGCCCCGCTAAGCAAGCTGTTTTCAAAGCATCCAACCCCACCATTCATCACACCAGACTTGGTGAGTCTCTCTCATCGAATCCCCACTCTCTCATCACATCACGAACGTCCATCAATCCATCTAAAAGAT
>QRFJ01005108.1:41223-99405 GCA_006176705.1 Cocos nucifera | reverse complement strand
GTCTAGACTAGTTGTAGAATAGTTCTACATAATTGTCTAGATTAGAATTTATTTTGATTAGATCAATTTAAATCTAATTTTTTAGATTATTATGAGATAATTTAGATCTAAAAATATGCATGATTCGATACATGAGATGTATGCAAAATATGCCATGATTAGATCTAATTTATATATGAGATATATGATATAGATCTAAAATTGTTTTGTAGTATTGCATGTTCCTGATTAAGGCGTTCCTCTTGGCCGTCAGGTCATAAGAATGAAGAAGGGTTTAAAGGCCCTCTCTTTCCATTCGATGGGGTGTTCTTATGATGTGTAGGGGTGCTGCGTGTTCGTCCTTAATCAGAAACCCAAAACTTACTTTCTGCAAAACCCTAGATCCTGAAACCCTAGGATTTATTGTGCATATTTTGTTTATGAACCCTACTTAATTAAGAATTAAGTTTATGAAATATTAATTAGGTCTAAAATTGAGAATTTCAGATCTAAGACATATTCATAATACTGGGTTCGGGCTTGGGTAGCTCAATTAGGTCTAAGCGGTTGATCAAACCGAATCAAGAGTTGGTTAGATGGGATCAACAATGCTTAAATTGACCAGCCTAATAGGATTAAGTCTGGGTCAAGATCGAGTCACGATCAAGCAAGACCTAATTAGGCTCAGAGGTTAGAGTCTGGATTGTAGGCTAACCCAATTGGTTCTGGCTCAACAATTTGGTGTCTAAGGTAAGTTTGGCACAGACGATCGACTGATTTTTAATTGGAAGCTACTCGACCTGAATGCATTCTTGTACGAGTTAATGGCATATTCCTTCCACCGGTCTCACTTACCTGGCCATATCTGTTGACACAGTTCTGATCTGAGGTGGTCAATAATCCGAGCTAACCCATGCCACTAGGTTAGTCATAATTGTTATGACTATGCCAAGTCTAGTTTAATGAGACCTGAATCAATTCTCCCTAAGAAAAGATTAAGTCTGAGGTCTTCCACCATTGTAGATGTGCGGGCCCTTCCCGAGGGTTGATTGTTCTCGGCTGGATACAGTGGCTCAGTTGCACGGGAAGATGCAACCATGTCTATTAGGCATTGGATGCTATGGGCTGGAGGATGAGTTGGGCTCAATATTTTCGGATACGGTGAGAGACTCAATTAGGAACCCAGTCTATGCAAATGGTGGGTCTGACTTAACTAAGGAGTGGATCAATATTCTGGATACGGTGAGATTCATGAATTAGAGACCAAGTTTGGGTGCACCATGATTAGAGAATCATTGAACAAGAGTTGTTCACTCATTGGCTAACCCATCACCAATAACTGTTAGGTGAGGTGATGAGTCAGTTGGTGAGACCGCACCACCCACTAGAAATCATTAATCATGGAGATTTTTGCATCTCTACAGAGGGAGTGTAGGGATCCGAGAAAATAGTGGGAGCTAATTTGTTTAAAAATAAAATCCCTAAACAAATTGGTCAAGGTAATATAAATTTTCATTCCTAGACTGATAAGCATCATAAATTCACCAATAAAAGTATTAATTTATTAATTAATTTATATTAATTTTTAAGAATTAATTAATCAATTTATATATAATTTTTGAAAAATTCATATTTTTATTAATTAAAAAATTAATTAAAAAATAATAAAAAATAATAAAAATTAAAAAATAAAATTTTATTATCAATAGAAAGAGCTCATTTTTTTGATCACAACGAAATAAATTTCAAGTAAAACGGAGCTAAAATGGAAAAGATATGAATTTTTAAAAATATAAAATAAATAAAAATTAAATAAAAAAGAAAACGGCTCAGCCGGCTCCGCAAGCCGAGCCACCAAGCCAAGCCGAGCCACCAAGCCAAGCCAAGCCATCAAAGCCGACTCAGCCGTTGAAGCCATCAGCCGGTCCACGATCCAGGCGTGGACCGCCAGCTCAGCAAAATCCGGCGAATCAGAGATTGCCACGTGGTGGACCTAGACCCCTTAAAGGGTCTACAGAAATTTATCGCGGCTCACAAGGGTAATTTAGTCTTTTCACTCGGTCCGACAGACAGCGCTGATTGGTTGCGGTGTGCGGTGCGGCCGGTCCACGCGGTCCATGGGAACAGTGATTGCGCGATCGGACGGATGTGGTTGTTTGCGGTCAGGATCGGACGGTTGCGAATTTTTTTTCAGATACAAACATCACGCGGATCACCATCGGATGGCAGCGCTCGATCCAGGCGATGATCCGACGGTCCAGAACGCTCCCGGACGGTGATCAAGACTCCCGAAGCGCATGATTTGCGGCCAGATTTCCTCGATCAAGCGCGATCCAACGGCCAGAATTTAATCCGACCCGATCTGAGCTTGATCTGCATCCGATTTTGATGATTTTTGGACCGTTGGATTCCTATTGAATGGCTGGATTTTATCAGATTTATCAGAGTCATATCAGAGCTATTTTGATTCAAATTTTATTCAAATTTGTATTTTTATGATTACAAAGGCTATTAGTCCCATATTGCCTTTAGAAAAAATATCCAGCCCTCCTAGCTCTATAAAAAGGACCCCAGGCCATCCAGAAATCAACATCTCCGATCAAGGTGAAGCTTTGGTACAGGGCGAAGCCAGGCTATGGGTTAAAGGCTGCTTCGAAGCAACGGGTGCCGAGAAGAAGAGCCGAGCTTCTACACCATCTTTCTGCCAATGCCGATCCAAGATCAGAGATCAGGCTATTTTATTTTATTTTTTTTTAAATTTTATGTATTTAAATTCTAAAATTTTAATTAATAAAAATTTTATTTTTGCATTTTAATTTCTTGCTTTTTATTTTTATTGTAATTTAATTTCTGCACTTTAAATTATTGCTTTGCAAGTAGATGCTAAGATCTAACTAGTAGATCTTAGTACCAAGTTTAAATTTCCTGCATCTTTTAATTTTTGCTTTTTAATTTTCCGACTTCACTTTTGATTTCAAAACTCAAATTTTTTCTTTTTTCTTTTCAAAAAAATCAAAGATTTCAAATCTAAAAACACTACCTTCCCTGTGGATTCGACCCGACTCACTACTATCTACGCATTTTCAATAATTTTAAGAAGTCGGATTAAACTGATAAACACGGTGTCTTAACGACAACATCGCATTCCTATCAAGTTTTTGGCGCATGCCGATTCCTATCAAGTTTTTGGCGCCGTTGCCGGGAAGGTTTTTGATTTTTGATTTTGATTTCTTTGATTTATTAAAAATAATTTTGGCAAATCAAGTTTTTGGCGCCGTTGCCGGGGAAGGCACGGATATTAAATTTTTGATCTCTTTGATTTTTCTATAAATAAATTATAAATAAAATTTTATTTTTATAAATATTGCTTACTAATTTTTTTTATTATTTTGTAGAAAAAGAGAAAAGAACAAAAAGAATCAGAAGTTTTGCCTGGTGAGATCAATCCTAACCCTAGTTCTCTTTCTTTTTATTTTATTTATTTATTTATTTTATTTTTAAATTAATTTAAAAAAATATTCATTTAAACCTAATTAAAAGCCTCATGATAAGATTAGAAACCCTAACTGTTTAGAGCATGCATCATATTAGTTTTATTTTTATCTTTATTTTTATTTTTATTTTTTTTGGTGATTGCTGGAGGCAAGGTAAGCCTTTCAGAATTACAATTAGTTACATGCATCTAGTTTAAATTGCATAGAACCCTTTGATTGAAATTTTTTTTTTTTGCATATTCATATTAAATCAAATTAAGGGCACAACCCAATTAAACAAGATAAGGTGGGGATTTGATCACCCTTCCTTAGCCCACAAACAACCAACCAACATCCTGCATTGACCTAAGCCTTTAAATTAAAATCAATTAGACATCAACCCTAGGAACTCGAGCTCAATAGGATAAGGAATCCTAAGAGTTGAACCGGGTTAGGATAAGTCAATTTGACTGGTGTCTAGGAAAGTGGTTCAGGGACGACTGCGCCCGAAGGAAGGTGGTTTCTAATTGGTTCCGTTCGCTTACCTGGCCAAGCACAATTGGTGTCTAAGGCAAGCAACGGGGGGACTCCCACCGACCTTACACTTACCTGGCTAGTTGATTGGCTAATCCTACACTTGGAGGGCTTGAAGGTGACCTTGGCAGTTAGGAGCTGTCTAGATCTAGGATAACCCTTAGTCAGGATTGATTGACCAACTTGATTGCTAACCAACATTCAAATCTAATTAAACCTTAATTCTTCTCTTTCTTCTTAGTTCTAGGACTCCTTAGGACCTCTTCTTTAGAACTCTTCTTTCTTTCTTTTTCTTACTCCTCTAAAAATAAAATAAAAATAAAATAAAAATTAAATTAAACTAACTAAAAAAATATTAAAAATTAAATTAAATTAAATTAAATTAAAAATTAAAATAAATTAAAAAAATTAATTTTTAATATAATAATAATAATAATAATAATAAAAAAAAATATTCTAAAATTTTTTTTGAACCATACATTAGGGTTACACTAATACATGCATGGTAGGAAATCATTTTTTCTGATTTAGTTGAACTTAATTGAATGGTTGATTCACATTAAACATAATAATCAAATGGCTAATATGAATCTAATAGTCCAAAAATTAGATAAAGTTGACCTTCTTGCTCAGAAAATAGATCAACTCCTAACCCTAGGTCAACAATCTCCTGCACAATTCACATCATCTTCTAATTATCAGGAGAATTATTCAATCTGTGCTAGTCCAACCCATCATGTAAGTGAATATCCTATGACTGCACAGTTTCCATATTTTATCCAAGAACAAGTTCAAGCTACTCAAGGATACTCCAAATTGATTAATGACCCATTTTCAAATTCATATAATTCAGATTGGAGTAACTTTAATTTTTCTTGGACATCCCAACAGACTCAGGCTCAGACCCAAATTTCACTTGAGCAAAATTATCAAAATTATGCCTATAATAATGGTCAGCCTAGTCAGTTTAACCAGCCATCATATTATAATCAGCCTTCATACCCACCTCCTCAACAGACCAATCTAGCTGATGATAGATTTAACCAACTTCAACAATTAATTCTAACTCAACAGCAATCTATCGCCAGACTAGAAGCTCAAATAGGATAATTAGTTGAGTCTAACATGAGGAGAGAACTAGATCAACTACCGAACCTACCAATTTCAAACAACCCACCTAATGACCACCAACCACCTGGATTAAATTATCAATCTAATGTTTCATCTAAGAATCTCCAATTTGAGAATACCAAAGTAATTCCTGAACTTAAAAGCTATAGGATTCTTATGGACCCATACCAAGACCAGGTGAGAGAGGCTAGTACTGATGCTAGCCAAAATAAAAATTTAGAGGAACTGGTTAGTACTGAGACTAACCACATAGAAGAACCCAAGCCAGGAATTAGTACTGATGCTAGTTCCAGTTTAAATGAGATAGAAATAAGGAAAAAAGAGAATAGATGATTTACCCGAGACTTATAAACCTAATGTCCTATTCCCTTCAACCCTAGAAGCTGGTTCTTCTTATAAAAATCAAAAGGCATGTAATGAAATGTCAATGGAGTTGTTTAAGCAGGATCACATTAATTTACCTCCAGAATTAAAACCGCCTTTAGTCACCATTCCAGCACCCATTGAATCAAACTTAACTCCTAAAACTCCATTCATGAGCATTTTAGAAAAACAAATAGGAGAAATTCTTAATAAACATGGGTCTGAGAATGGAATCATAAAATTATATCCCAAAAATTAACAAAGTGAATATATCAATAATGGGATTAAAAATAAATCAACTTTCTGAGATTGGCAATCCAAAACCATTGGAATTTGTCAATCCAATATTCGACACAGGATAGTGAGCTACATTGTGTCTGGCTGAAGACGGTAAACTTAGCGCTTGTTGGGAGGCAACCCAATATTTAGTTTTTATCTAATTTATCTTTTTAGTTTATTTCTTTTTAGGATAATTTGAATAAGTTGGAGGGAGAGCTCAAATTTTCAAAGGCATGTGCTGGACCAAAAAAAAATAAAATAATATATAATAATATATAATATATATATAATATATATAATATATATATATATATACTGAGTTAGGTGTATTCTTTCCATGTTTTTTATTACATCCTTTATTTTTTCTTCTTCTCCATTGAGGACAATGTCGATTAAGTTGGGGGAGAGAAAAATAAAAAAAATTTAAAATTTTAAGTCCTCGAAAAAGTTAGTATTTAGTATTTAGATACTTGATTATGCTTAAGAATCGAATTAAAACTAAGCATTTTTAAAAGAAAATTGATACACAGATCAGAGAATCTGTGAGATATTGAGGAATCAAGTATTAAGAAAATTCAATAAAGAGTTAAGTCCAGAACATAAAAATTTTTTTCTTGGAGCATTTCTAATTATTTCTACTAGCATCAAAGAAAAGTCTACTTTTTATAGGCTTGTGTAGGGTAACTATACGTTTCTTCATATAAAAATTTATTTTAATAAAATAGTTTTCCAAGTACTTCTCACTGAGTAACCGGGCCTCTTTGCCTAAGCAAGCATTGAGTTTCGCGTCAAAAGGTGGGAAGGGCAAAGAAGCTCGTTGTAAAGCTAGTCTTAACTCGTAGCCTATTTGATTCGAGCTAGTAAGCCCGAGGGGTATTCTATACCTAGTGCCCTAAAGCCAACTGGTTTGGGAGTCATTGGCCCAAGACTCGCTACATGGATCAAATAGAAAGCTTAAGGAGTTAAGACACTCAATAGTGGTACAACGTTAAAAAAAAAAAAAAAAAAAAAAAAAAAAACATTGGTTTCCCACCGAGTAACCGGGTCCCGTTGCCTAAGTAAGCAATGATATTCGCATCAAAAAGTGGGCAATGTAAAAATAAAAATTAATAAATGAAGGATGGAAGTAGCAATACACCTGCCTATATGAAAGTTTAGACAAATCAGAGATAAAAGTGGAATAATTTAGAAAAAGTTCTGAAAAATTTAATGTTCTTTACTTAATTTTTCTATTGATAAGTATTAATACCCCAATGATATATCTCATTTAAGCTCTACTGAATATCAATGGCCATTTTGAAAATTGCTTAGGTAAAATTCGAAACTCTAAAGTTAAAAGGTATTTAAAACTAAATTCTTTCTTTACTCGAGGACGAGCAAAGCTTAAGTTGGGGGGTGTGATAAGCATCATAAATTCACCAATAAAAGTATTAATTTATTAATTAATTTATATTAATTTTTAAAAATTATAATCAATTTATATATAATTTTTAAAAAATTCATATTTTTATTAATTAAAAAATTAATTAAAAAATAATAAAAAATAATAAAAATTAAAAAATAAAATTTTATTATCAATAGAAAGAGCTCATTTTTTTGATCACAAAGAAATAAATTTCAAGTAAAACGGAGCTAAAATGGAAAAGATATGAATTTTTAAAAATATAAAATAAATAAAAATTAAATAAAAAAGAAAACGGCTCAGCCGGCTCCGCAAGCCGAGCCACCAAGCCAAGCGAGCCACCAAGCCAAGCCAAGCCATCAAAGCCGACTCAGCCGTTGAAGCCATCAGCCGGTCCACGATCCAGGCGTGGACCGCCAGCTCAGCAAAATTCCGGCGAATCAGAGATTGCCACGTGGTGGACCTAGACCCCTTAAAGGGTCTACAGAAATTTATCGCGGCTCACAAGGGTAATTTGGTCATTTCACTCGGTGACAGAAGCGCTGATTGGTTGCGGTGTGCGGTGCGGCCGGTCCTACGCGGTCCATGGGAACAGTGATTGCGCGATCGGACGGCTGCGGTTGATTGCGGTTAAGATCGGACGGTCAGCATTTTTTTTGGTTGCCAATTTCACTCGGATCACCATCGGACGACAGCGCCTGATTCCAGCGATCGATCCGACGGTCCAGAATGCTCCCGACGGTGATCAAGGACTCCCGAAGCGCGATTTGCGGCCAGATTTCCTCGATCAAGCGCGATCCAACGGCCAGAATTTAATCCGACCCGATCTGAGGTTGATCTGCATCCGATTTTGATGATTTTTGGACCGTTGGATTTCTATTGAATGGCTGGATTTTATCAGATTTACCAGAGTCATATCAGAGCTATTTTGATTCAAATTTTATTCAAATTATTTTTGATGATTACAAAGGCATTAGTCCCATATTGCCTTTAGAAAAAAATATCCAGCCCTCCTAGCTCTATAAAAAGGACCCCTAGGCCATCCAGAAATCAACATCTCCGATCAAGGTGAAGCTTTGGTACAGGGCGAAGCCAGGCTATGGGTTAAAGCTGCTTCGAAGCAACGGGTGCCGAGAAGAAGAGCCGAGCTTCTACACCATCTTTCTGCCAATGCCTATCCAAGATCAGAGATCAGGCTATTTTATTTTTTTTAAATTTTATGTATTTAAATTTTAAAATTTTAATTAATAAAAATTTTATTTTTGCACTTTAATTTTTTGCTTTTTATTTTTATTGCAATTTAATCTTTGCACTTTAAATTATTGCCTTGCAAGTAGATGCTAAGATCTAATTAGTCGATCTTAGTATCAAGTTTAAATTCCTGCACCTTTTAATTTTTGCTTTTAATTATCCGACTTCACTTTTGATTCTAAAAATTTTTTTCTTCTTTTCTTTTCAAAAATCAAAGATTTCAAATCTAAAAACACTACCTTTCCTGTGGATTCGACCCGACTCACTACTATCTACGCATTTTCAATAATTTTAAGAAGTTGGATTAAACTGATAAACATGGTGTCTTAACGACAACATTGTATTTTTATCAAGAGTCGCACAGCCAAATATCAAGTCACAAAATGACTTTTTAAGGCTAAGATGCGTGATGGGCAGTCAGTCCAAGATCACTGTCTGACAATGATCAAGGACATGGAAGAGCTTGAGAAGCTCGGTGTGAAGTTAGACTTGGACCTGTAGAATGATATTATTCTGCAATCCTTGACTGATGCATATGGGCAATTCATCATGAATTACCACATGCATAAACTTCAGAATTCCTTGGCCGAGTTAATGAATATGCTGGTTACCGCTGAGCTTTCTATGAAAGGTTCTAAAGGCTCAGTTCTTGCTATGGAACGGACTTCTTCCAAAAGAAAGTCTTCTGGAAAGAAAAAAGAAGTCTGTGAAAAAGCAAAAGGTGGAAGGATCAAAGAAGAAGAAGGCAGAGCCGAAGAAAAAGGCCGATGTCAAAGGAAAGTGTTTCCATTGCAACAGCGACGGCCATTGGAAGCGGAACTGCCCTACTTACCTGGCCACCCTAAAGAACAAGAAGGAAGGTCCTTCTGGAGGTATGCTCGTTATTGAGTCTAACCTTACGGATTTCTTCTGCATCCAGTTGGGTGCTTGACTCTGGTTCTAGTGCTCATCTGTGCACTTCCATGCAGGGTCTTGAGGATAGCAGGAGGCTGAGGGATGGAGACATGATCCTACGCGTCGGTAATGGAGCAAGAGTTGCTGCAGTAGCCATGGGAACATACCCTCTTCGATTACCATCTGGTTTAGACTTAGTTTTGAAAGACTGTTATTATGTGCCTGCAGCTAGCAGGAATTTGATTTCTGTTTCATGCTTAGCACAAGAAGGTTATGTGATCACCTTCTTTAAGGACCATTGTAACATTCTTTATGAAAGAAATAAAATTGCAAATGGTTTCCTTATTAATGGTCTTTATCAGCTACATATTGATGTACCTGTTCTAACTATCGAGCAAAACGTGAATGCCAAATGACCTAGGGATAGTCCAAACGACAGATATCTATGGCACCTGAGATTAGGTCATATAGCAGAAGATAGGATCAACAAATTGGAGAAAAATGGGCTATTGAGTCCATTGACTTCTGAGTCATATCCAACTTGTGAATCTTGTCTTCAAGGCAAAATGACTAAACTCCCTTTTGTTGGACATGGGGAGAGGGCCACAGATCTCCTTGCCCTAGTACATACTGATGTGTGCGGCCCATTTGATGTGCCGGCTAGAGGCAATTTTGTCTACTTCATTACCTTTACCGATGATCTGTCTAGGTATGGGTATGTGTATCTTATGAGACACAAGTCTGAAGCTTTTGAAAAGTTCAAAGAATTCAGACATGAAGTAGAAAAACAAACTGGAAAACCCATTAAGGTTCTTCGATCAGATCGAGGAGGTGAATACCTTAGCCGGAAATTCCTAGACTATCTCAAGGAAAATGGCATAGTCTCTCAATGGACTCCACCAGGAACACCTCAACTCAACGGGGTTTCAGAACGGAGAAATCGGACTCTATTGGATATGGTTCGATCCATGATGAGCTTCACAGACCTCCCTGATTTTCCTTTGGGGACACTCATTGTTAACTTCAATCTATCTACTGAATAGGGTTCCCTCTAAAACCGTTCCTACCACACCGTATGAGATATGGCACGGTAAGAAACCAAGTCTGAGTCATCTCAGAATTTGGGGTTGTCCGGCTCATGTCAAAAGACAACAAGCGGACAAGTTAGAGTTTAGGTCCTTTAGAGCTCGATTCATAGGATATCCTAAAGAGTCATTAGGATACTATTTCTACATTCCAGAAGACCACAATGTGATTGTGAGTCGACATGCCATCTTTCTTGAAAAATAGTTTATTCAAGATAGCGGCATTGGAAAAGCAGATTCAAGCTTGATGAGAAAGTCTCACAAGTACAACGAGCTAAGGACCAATTGGAACCAAATCAGGTTGAGCCAATAAGAACACTACCTCCTCCACCTCGTAGATCGGAAAGAGTTTTCCGTCCCCCTGAAAGATACTTAGGTATTATTTCAGAGGATGTAGAGAAAATGTTCCTCGTAGGTAATGGTGCTCATGGTGATGATCCCAAAACCTACAACGAGGCGATATCAGATATCGACTCCGAGAAATGGCTAGAGGCAATGCAGTCAGAAATTGACTCGATGCACTCAAACCAAGTCTGGACCTTGGTAGATCCACCAGAAGGTATAGTACCTATTGGGTGTAAATGGATCTTCAAGAGAAAGATTGGTGCAGATGGGAAATGTGGAGACATTCAAGGCTAGACTAGTGGCAAAAGGTTATAGTCAACGCGAAGGCATTGACTATCAGGATACCTTTTCCCCAGTAGCTATGCTAAAATCCATCCGCACATTGCTTGCTGTTGCAGCCTATTTCGATTATGAAATATGGCAAATGGACGTGAAAACGGCATTCCTAAATGGATATCTTGAGGAAGATATCTATATGGAACAGCCGCTAGGTTTCACATCCAGTGATACTGATCACAAGGTTTGCAAGCTGCAAAGGTCCATATATGGACTTAAGCAAGCATCTCGGAGCTGGAACACTCGTTTCAATGATGTGATCAAAAAGTTTGGTTTCATCAAAAATGAAGAGGAACCATGTGTTTTCAAAAGGGTCAGTGGGAGCGCTGTTGTCTTCCTCGTATTGTACGTGGATGACATCCTCCTTATTGGGAATGATATTCCCATGTTGACATCAGTCAAGATATGGTTGTCCAAGGAATTCTCCATGAAAGACCTAGGTGAAGCATCCTTTATTCTAGGAATTAAGGTCTATAGGGATAGACCGAATAGGATGCTAGGACTTTCACAGAAGATGTACATAGAGGAAGTACTAAAGAGGTTTAGTATGGAAAACTCTAAGAGGGGATTAATACCCTTCAGACATGGTATTCATCTTTCCAAGAAGATGTGCCCCAGCACACCTGAGGAAATAGAATGCATGAGCAAGATCCCTTATGCTTCTGCAATAGGGAGCCTCATGTATGCCATGCTATGTACACGACCTGATATAGCCCATGCTGTGAGTGTCACAAGCAGATATCAGTCAAATCCAGGTGAAGAACACTGGACTTCTGTGAAATGTATCCTTAAGTACTTGAGAAGAACTAAGGATATGATGTTGGTCTTTGGTAACGGAGAACTCCAAGTCCAGGGATACACAGACTCAGATTTCATGTCTGATATAGATGATCGAAAGTCGACATCTAAGCAGATTCTGTTTGTGCTGGAAGAGTTCCAAGCAAACGGTGATACCACCTCATCCGCGATTACCTCGAGAAGGGTTACGTCGAGGTCAAGAGAGTCAACTCCGCAGATAATGTGGCAGACCCACTTACAAAGCCGTTGGGCCAGCAGAAGATCGAAGCCCACCTTGAGAAGATGGGACTTAGACTTGTAGCCAATTGGCTTTAGGACAAGTGGGAGATTGTTAGATATATGTGCCCTAGAAGCCAGAATTGGCTGACACTTGTAATACACTTCTAGGGGCAAAATTATAATTTTGACTAAAATCAATAAAATGGGTTATTTTCTATCACATATGTGTATTTAGTGTCTGTGATACATCCTTTGAGTTAATGGTAATGATAATTCATATTTTCAAGAGTTGAAAATTTAAGACATGAATAATCATTATTAACTCATAAAATGCTCCCGACCATAGGATCATCACGAGGATGGTGATTGATCCGGAAGGTTGGTGTACAATCGCTTCTCTTTAGTAGATGAGTCTTGAGTCTACGGTGTGGAGACACCGGAGCGAGAGTACAGGTACTCGTTAGAGAACGAGGGCACTGAGCGTGACCACCTCGAGTAGTCATTAGGGAAGTCTACCTTCTCGTCAATGACTGACTCGATGCTGCAGTAGTGTGTCTGGTTCTTTGACCTGAGATGCATCGGCAGTTCACCTTGAGGGTGTTATAGTTTGACTACACCATTACTCGGTCTCCTAGCCATATGGAACCCTGAGGTGTATGTTGGCTATAGCATGTTCATTGTAGGAACTGGATTGCATCAAGATGGAATCTATCTACCTCGGTGGTAGAGGAGCAGCCCTATGATGATCATGAGAATCAAGTCCAGAAGCCCATGGCCATGGCAGAGTGAAATAATAGAAAGAGTTTCTATTTAGATTTTCACATTGGACTCGAATCGAATGATTACATCATATGACAGAGACTAGGGTTTGACGAGTTCACCTTAACCCTAATCTGATCGGGGCTCAAGATAGAAGAACTTAATCACACAGGTAGCTGCACCAAGAGGTTCGCATTCAGCTCTGATGGGTTGCCACCATATACTGCTAGGTGTCACTGGTGGATTTTGGGAGCAATTAGAATGATTTAGATGATCGATCATTCTAGCGTTCGAATCAGAAGAGTTCTGATCCATCGAAAGGAGTTTCGATGATGTCGATGATAGAGATCATGACATATCCCATTACCATACAGAACTGAACCTAACTGGGTCACACAAACAAGGGTTTGAATCTGGTGATCATCAATTGAACTGATCTAGTTCAATTGATCTGAATGAGATTCAATTAGGTTCAAGGAAATCGTGCTAGCACTCGATTGAACCTAACGTTCTTCTTTTACTATCATAAATAAGTTGTCCTGACTGAGCCAAAGGAGTTTGTGCTCAATCAGAGGCCTTCATATGGTCTGACTGGAGGTTGTCCAAGTCAGAAAAGGTTGTCTTATTTTGTAAGACATTACCTGCCATTTTTGGTCACCTGCCATTTCTTGTTCTTTGACTTTGGTCAAAAGTCTACCTTTGACTGGTCAAACGTTGACCATTGACACTTTGACTTTTGACCACATGTCATGCACCTATTGGAGAGCTGGTGGGGGCCTGTCCCCCTGCCAGAACCTGGCAAGGAGAAGGGCGCACGCCACCCTAGGCGTGTGCCCAAGTTGGAGGCGCCTAGGAGTCCTTGTTGGACAAGGACTCCATCTCCTTTTTGGATTCCAATTAGAGTTCTTCTAAGAACCAACTTTGACTGGTCTTAGGCACCCTCTAAGGAGGAATCCAGGGGTCTCTATTCCCACCAATCAGATTTAGATCTGATTTCACAAAGGGTTGTGATTGGTTGGGAAGAAGAGGAGTTGGATCATAGCTAGTCTATAAATAAGACCCTGTATCCAACTCAGATTAAAAAGAGATATGATGAGATCATAGTTTCCCCATGCCCCAAGGCTGCCTCTCCCCTCCCTCTCCATGCCAAACCACCTTCTCCCCTTTGCTCTCCACGTCCAAAAGAGTTTTGGACCTTGGTTGGTGCGATTCAGATCAAAGAAAGGCGATCAAAAGTAAGAAGGCTGCGCTGCTGCAAAGGACGACTGCTCATCTTCAAAAAGAGTTTTGAAGATCCTCCAGATCAGAAGATCCTCCAGATCTGATTTTTGGAGGCGTGATAGAGAAGAAGAGGATCTCCAGATCCAACCCGAGTGGATACCGATAGAGGCCAGGCGCTTGCGTAGCTAAGATCCAGAACCTTCCGCTGCAAACAGGATCATCAATAGGGTAATAGGATTACCCAGATCAGGTAAATTAAATTTGATTTAATTTATCTTTTAATTTTATTTTATTAAAATAATAAGAATCAGATCTGAAATATATCAAGATCTGATTGGGATCAAGAGAAAAATTTTTGAAATATATCTCTTGATCTGATCAGATCTGAACGAACCTGGACCGGGAAATCAGGATTTTTCTTTAATTTTTTCTAGGATGGAAGGTTTGGGTGCATGATTTATTGGTCAGTCTTAGTGAAAAAATCGAGGTGTATGATGGTAGACATGGCAGGGAGCACTAGAGTGCTGTAGTAGCACTTTTTAGAGATGTAGGGCTGAGAGAGGCTCGACGATGCAGCAGTCGAGGAAGGTATCTCAGTAGAGAGCATCAGGGTTCTTTAGAAAGATGGACAGTGTGGGACTATTGAAGAGTGATTTTCCAAAGGGTAATGATCGAAGGAAGGCTAAAGAAGCGACTATACGTCTTTCGGTTGCAGGAAGGTGGGGATGTAGTTGAAGATGTATTTAGCAGTTTGATCAGAGTATGAATTTGCGGAGCTTTGAGGATGATGGAGATGGATGATCCATGGAAGTCTAGTAGGTTATGGCTGGACGGATTTAGAGCGGCATAGAGATGAGTCAGGAAGCGCTGGAGTGCTGTAGGAGCACTACCCTGGAGGCATAAGGGCTGAGAAAGGCTCGATGGTGCAGCTATCGAGGGAGGTATCTCAGTAGAGAGTGTCAGGGGCATCTCAGTGAGACCGAAAATAGGTCTCAGGGAGAGCAAGGAGGTCTCCAGGAGTGCCAGGAGTTCTCAGAGAGCTGGGAGTATCCTGGATCAAGTTTCTTCTGCAGGAGCATCAGAAAGAGTCGCAGTTCAGTGGAGGATGGTTTGTGCATAGCAAAAAAGGATCTAGATACCTAGGAGGAGGTAGTGTCAAGATGAGTCAGGGAGGACTAGAGTGCAGCAGTAGTGCATTCTTAGAGACACGGAGCTGAGAGAGGCTCGACGATGCAGTAACTGAGGGAGGTATCTCAGTAGAGAGTGTCAAGAGGCATCTTAGGGAGACCGAGAGCATGTCTTAGTGAGAGCCATAGAGTCTCGAGAGCCTTAGAATGAGGTAGGTGGGTTTGAGCCTAGGATAGGGTTTAAGCTGTAGTTCCTCCAGGCGTAAATAAAGCGATCGATGGCTGGTGCAGGGGCAAAAGTGGAGAAGACTAGGATGGAATTTTCTAGGGTTCAGTCGCTGGATTTAGAAGAGTTGGATGAGGTTTTGAATTTTGGAGCTACCCATAGGCTTCGGAGATATCCGAGATGACTTCGAAGAGGGCCACAGAGCATGAAAGGTTTGAAGGGGTAGTGATGGTGTTCGAGGTGCTGCTGCAGGCTCAATAGTGCAGCATTGAGTGGTTGGCCTTGAGGGACTCGGTGATAGAGTAGACTTCTGTGGCATCAGGTGGACTTCAGATATAGATGGAGCTCCATAGTGGTGGCTTCATAAGTAGAGAAAAAATTTAGCTTGAGTTCGGAGCTGAAGGTCAGCACCGGTGATGCACAGTTCTTGGTGAAGCGGCATAGGCTGGTGGACAGGCATAGCTCTATGGAGATCGTGTCAGGTGGTGCAGCATGTGCTGGTGTAGAAATGCTGTAGGTTCTCCAGGAAAGTCCAAAAAAAGTGATGTAGCTACTAAGTAGAAGGGATCCTACAATTTTAAGGTGGTGCCAAGAAGCAAGCACAGATCTTCAGTGGTGGAGGTGGTCAACCTAAAGACCTTAAAGATGCACAATAGCTGAAGGGGATTGATGGAGGTAATGTTTGCACAGATGCTGTCAGGGTGCACTTCGACACAAGATCATGCAGGAGTACATTACCGAGGGGTTTGCCAAGGCTTAGGACACCAAGGTGAAGATTGTGAGTATTGATGGTGCTCCCAAGCCTTGGAAGGCCACGGGAGGAGCCAGGATGTTGGCTTCGGGGATTCTAGGGGCTTGGTTGGTGCTTCGGAGACCTGAGATTCAAGGTGGAGCAAGAAACCAAAGCATGGAAATCAATATTATAGAAATGGTCATTTTTGTAGGTTAGCTGACTCAGTCTAAAACTAGATCGGCTAAGTCTTAAAGGAGCGTATTCTAGACTACAGCATGGCACACAATGTCTCAGGTTAGCCGACTTAATGCTGAGACTGAGCCAGCTCAGTCCACAGGCAAAGCTACATAAGGATCTGTTTGCGTCTAGGATAGGAACTTATCCTAAGAGTTTTAAGGCATGGTTTGAGAGGTCTTAAGGAGGCTAACTCATGTATCGATCGGGCTTAAATCTAGATGATAAGAGCATGGGAGACATGGGTGTACATGGGCCCGTTGAGTGCTTTCATGTATTGGGTTAGCTAGGGGAGATTTTAGTCGAGCTTAATGGCTTTGTATAAATACATAGATTGTATAACAGTTTTAAAAGGTGCAAGCAATACAAATCTTTTCTCTCTTCAACCTCTCTTCTCTCTTCTCTCTAGAGTAGTTGCCCTAGGTTCCTAAAGAAGCCCTAGAGAGAGGGGGTGCCTCCCTGAAGCCCAAGGAGGGTGGTGCCCTAATATAGATCTAGGTGATGGATCTATGATATGCTATCTTAGAGAATATTAAAGGTCTCCTGTGGTCCATGCTAAAGTTCAGGGGCTTCCATAATATGGCATCTGAGCTAGGTGATGCCAAGACGATGTGCAAACAAATGGTATCAGAGCCTGATGGTGTGTAGAAATGAAGAAGAAGTCATCCAAGATGAAATCAAGAATTTGCACGAGTATTCCATAGTATGTCTCAGATCTACCTTTGTTATTGCTATGGTTTGGCCAACCAGAAATAGTGGGTTGAAGGTGGAGGCTAAGAGGATTAAAGAAAAAGATTTTTTCTAGGATGGAAGGTTTGGATGCATGATTTGTTGGTCGGATTTAGTAAAAAAATCAAGGTATATGATGCTAGATAAGGCAGGAAGTGTTGGTGTGCCGTAGTAGTGCTTTTTTGGAGATGCAGGGATGAGAAAGGCTTAATGATGTAGCAGCCAAGGAGGGTATCTCAGCAGAGAGCATTAGGGTCCTCTATAAAGATGAGCGGTATGGATCTATTGAAGAAAGATTTTTCAAGGGATAATGGTCGAAGGAAGGCTGAAGAAGTGACTATACATCCTTCGATTGTAGGAAGGTAGAAAAGTAGTCGAAGGTGTATTCAGTGATTCGATCAGAGCTTAGATTTGTAGAGCCTTAGGAATGATGGAGATGGATGATCCATGGAGGTCCAGTAGATTAGGGCTGGATGGCTGTAGAGCGGTGTAGAGATGAGTCAGGGAGTGTTGCAGGAGTGCTATCCTGGAGGCACAGGGACTGAGAGAGGCTTGATGGTGCAGCAGCCGAGGAAGGTATCTCAGTAGAGAGTGTCAGGGGCATCTTAGTGAGATCGAGAGTAGATCTCAGGAAAGCTAGGAGGTCTCAGGGAGCACCAGGAGGTCTCAAGCAGTCGGAAGTATCCTGGATCAGGTTTCTTCTATAGGAGCACCAGGGAGAGTCATAGTTTAGTGGAGGATGGTTTGTGTATAGCAAGAGAGAACCTGTATACCTATGAGGAGCCTATGTCGAGATGAGTCAGGGAGCACTGGAGTGCAGCAATAGTGCATTCCTAGAGACACGGGGCTGAGAGAGGCTAAGCAGTGCAGCAGTCGAGATAGGTATCTCAGTAGAGAGTGTCAAGAGGTATCTTAGGGAGATCGAGAGTAGGTCTCAGGGAGAGCCATGGAGTCTTGGGAGCCTCAAAATGAGGTAGGTGGATCTGAGCCCTGGATAGGATTTGAGCTGTAGTTCCTCCGGGCACAACTAAAGCAATGGCTAGTATAGGGGCAGAAGATGAGAAGACTAGGATGGAATTTTCTAGGGTTCAATCATTGGATTTAGAAGGATTGGTTGAAATCATAGATTTTGGAGGTGCCTATGGATTGCAGAGGTATCTGAGATGGTTTCGAAGAGGACCATAGAGTGCAGAGGGTTTGAAGGGACAGCGATGGTATTTGAGGTGTAGCGACTGGCTCAGTAGTGTTACATTGAGTGGTTGGCCTCGAGGGACTTAGTGATAGAGTTGACTTCTACAGTATTAGATGGACTTGGGATATAGGTGGAGCTCTATAGTGGTGGCTTCATAAGTAGAGAGAAAATTAGGCATGAGTCCAGAGCTGAGGGTCAGCGTCGGTGATGCACAGTTCTAGGTGAAGTGGCATGTGCAAGTGGACAGGCATAGCTCTGAGGAGATCGTGTTAGGTGGTACAGCATGTACTAGTGCAAAAATTTTGTAGGTTCTCCAGAAAAGTCTAGAGAAAGTGATGTAGCTAGGATCCTACAATTCCTAGGTGGTGCCAAGAAGCAACCATAGATCATCAGTGGTGGAGGCGGTCATCCGAAAGGCCTCAAAGGTGCATAACAACTGAAGAGAATTGGAGGCAATTTTTGCATAGGTGCTGTCTGGGTGCGCATCGACAGTGGGATCGTGCAAGAGTGCATTGCTGAGGGTTTTGCCAAGGCTAGGGGCACCAAGATGGAGATTGTTAGGATTGATGGTGCTCCCAAGCCTTGGAAGGCCACAAGAGGAGCCAGGGTGTTAGCTCTGGGAATTTCAGGAGCTTGGTTGGTGCTTCGGAGATTTGAGATTCAAGGTGGAGCAAGAAACCAAAGTCGAACAATCAAGACTACAGAAAGGGTCATTTCTATAGGTTAGCCGGCTCAATCTGAAACTAGGTCGGTTAAGTCTCAAAGGATGGGCCAAACAGAGAGGATCACATTCTGGACTGTAGCATGGCATGCAACTAGGTTGGCTCAGTCTAAAATTGAGCTGACCTAGTCTCAGGTTGGCCGGCTCAGTCCATAGGCAGACCTACGCGAAGGTCTGTTTGGAGCTAGGATAGGGACTTATCCTAAGGGTTTTAAGACCTAGTTTGATAGATTTTATGGGGGCTAACTCATGTATGGGTCGGGCCTAGATCCAGAGGATGAGAGCATGGAAGACATGGGTGTACATGGGCTCGATGGGTGCTTTCATGTATTGGCTTAGCCAGGAAAGTTTTTGGTCGGGCCTAATGGCTATGTATAAATACATAGGTTGTATTAAGGTTTTAAAAGGTGCAAGCAATATAGATCTTTTCTTCTTTCAACCTCTCTTCTCTCTTTTCTCTAGAGTAGTTTCCCTAGGTTCCAAAAGAAGCCCTGGAGAGAGGGGCGCCTCCCTCAAGCCCAAGGAGGGAGGTGGCCCAGCATAGATTTAGGTGATGGATCTATGATACGCTGCCTTAGAGAACGTCAAAGGTCTCCTGTGGTCCACGCTAAACATCAGGAGCTTTGGTAATATGGCATCAGAGCTAGGTGATGCCAAGATGATGCGCAAACAGAGGCTGAATTTGTTATACTTGCAAAAAAGATTTAGAGAAGCAGAAGAAGATACCAAAAGAGCTCAAAAATTTCTTTGCGAATGTTTAGAAACAAGGAAGGAGCTCAAAAATCAAATAAATGATTTGAAACACTCCTTGGTGATGGCTATGGCTAGCAACCCAAAATCTGAGTAGAACTTTATTTTCTTTCTTTCTTCTTTTGTAATCAGTCTTAACGATCTTTGTAACAAAATTTATCTAATAGAACAATCATTTTTTGACTTGTGGTGCTATCTCCTTTTGTCATCTCATAATGCATACTCGTCGAATTCCTTGCCATCGCCTTGTATTTATGGTTGACTTCATTCTAAGATGATAACCTTCATCCAACCTTGAATTTGTCCTCCATATAGTGATAGTCATAATTGAATGTTAGTAGGCCATTCAGATTGTTCAGAGTTTGTTACGAATAGTGGACTATTATTTATTACTTGATGATGGTTGGCTTTTATTTGTTGAAGTTTGGACAAGAGATCAGATACTTTTGAGCTTGACCGTGAGTCACTTGATCAGTGGTCATGCCATTGGAGCTTAGGATCAAATGAACTAAATAAGATTAGTCTTTGGACTAAGAGTGATGAACTGGTAGATTAGGTTTCTAATTTGGATTGTGATAAGGCTTGTTCAACTGCTCTTTAGAGCTCGACTAACTTCAAGATCAGTTGATGATGGAAGTTGGTACTTTGGTTTGAAAAAAATTGAGGTCGGAAGGGAATAATTGCAGGATTGGCTATATGACCTAGATTCATAATTGAGATATCAAGACCAGCTGGAGTTGGGAACCAAAACTGCAATGAAGTTGCTTTAGTTATTTTGATAAAGTTCGGCCAGTATCCAAGATCTCATAGTCGAGATCGGATAGTATTGAAGTTCAACATTTTTGAAGCGACTGTTGCTTATCCCAGACTAAAGATCAAAATCAAGTGGATGACGAGTTTTCTTTACTAGCTCAAGTTTGTTTGGCTGAAATTCAAGCAATAATCTTGGCAAGATCTGTTGTTGTTAGGATTGAATTGAAGGGTTAGAGTAAGGAGCTCAACTAACACACAAGATTGGACATCGATAGAAGTTATTATTATTTTCGGGATGAGCTACCCTTGATTGAAGCTTTGAGCTAGCCAAATTTGGAGGCCGAGCCTTTGGCACTCACCTGGACTAGGGGACTAACTTGGTTGAACTTCGGATTGGAGTGTGTCTTAAACTTAGATGGTGCTTTCTGAAGACTAACAAGGTATGACTTTATCAAACTTTGGTGGGAGCTATTTTACCCTCAATACTTGTCCCTCTACTCTCAAGTTTGAAACTCAGATAAAGAGAGTACTATCATTTACAATCTTTAATAGATTGATAGTGACAGCCATAATCGAATGTCAGTAGGCCATTTGGATCATTCAGAGTTTATTATGGAGAGTGGGCTATCATTTATCATTACTTGATGATGGTTGGCTTTTATTTATTGAAGTTCGGACAAGGGATCGGATACTTCAGAGCTTGAACATGAGTCAATCGGTGGTCATGCCGTTGGAGCTTAGGATTGGATGAACTAAACTTGAAGTTTAGTCTTTGGACTATGAGTGATAAACTTGCAGGTCAGGTTTCTAATTTGGACTATGATAAGGCTTGTTCAACTGCTCTTAGGAGCTCAGTTATCTTCAAAGTCAGTTAATGATGGAAGCTGGTACTTTAGTCTGAAGAAAATTAAGGTCGGAAGGGAATAATTGCAGGATCGACTATATGAGCTGGGTTCACAATTGAGATATCAAGATCGGTCGAAGTTGGAAACTAAAAAAGTATCGGATTCTTTAATTGAAACTGCAATAAAGTTGCTTTAGTTATTTTAATAAAGCTTGGCTAGTATCCAAGGTCAGCCCATAGTCAGGATCGGATAGTACTGAAGTTCAATATTTATGAAGCAGCTTTTGCTTTTTCTGGACTGAAGATCAGAATCAATCAAATGACAGGTTTTCTTTACTGGCTCAAGTTCGATTGGCCAAAATTCAAGGTATAGTCTTAGCAAGATCTACGGTTGTTAGGATTGAGTTGAAGGATCAGAGTAAAGAAACTTAACTAACACACAAGATCGCACATCAATATAAGTTATTATCATTTATAGGGTGAGGTGCCCTCGATTGAAACTCTGAGTTAGCTAAATTTGGAGGCCGATCCTTTGGCGCTCACCTGGACTGGGGGACTAACTTGGTTGAACCCCGGATTGGAGTCTATCGTAAACCCAGATGGCATTTTTAGAAGACTAACAAGATCAAACTTTATCAGACTTCGATGGAAGTTATTTTATCCCCAAGAAAGCTAAACCCCAAAAGTGTATCTTTGGGTCACATCAAAAAAATTTCTTAATTTTGTGGTCACCCAGTAAGGGACAGAGGCCAACCCAGAAAAAATTTGAGCACTCCTTGACCTAAAGCACCTAACCACCAAATAAGAGGTCCAAAGCTTGTTGAGTCAAGTTGCTGCCCTTAGCCAGTTCATTTCTTGATCACCTGAGAAATGTCTTCCCTTTTTTAAGGTGACAAGCAAACAAAGTTCTTTGAGTGGATGGACAAGCAACCTTCAAGGAGCTCAAGTAGTATCTTGGATTCCCTCCGCTCTTATCTAAATCTAGGGAAGGTGAGCAATTATTACTGTATTTAGTTGATTCACCTAATGCGATTAACTCATTCTAGTTCGATAGGTAGGACCCCAAAAGCTAATTTACTACATGAGTAAACTTCTCCAAGATGTGGAGACGAGAAACACCAAAGCTAAAAAGCTAGTCTATGCACTCATTACTTCTGCATGACATCTACAATCCTACTTCCAAGCCCACACAGTGGTCATCCTCACCAATTAGCCTTTAAAGGTGATCCTTCAAAGGATTGACACCTCAGGTTAGATGGCAAGGTTGGCCATTGAGCTTGGAGAATTCGATATCAGCTTCTAGTCCCGACCTACGATAAAGATCTAAGTACTAATTGACTTCCTTGTAGAATGCACCATCCCTAATGAGAGAGAATCCTCAATGAGAACCAAGGTCCTAGGGGAATAGTCCTCGACGAGATCCAAGGACCCCAGAGAGCCATCCTCGACAAGATCTAAGGATTCCTAGGAACTGACCTTGACAAGATTCGAGGTCGTTGAGAAGCCTCCATAATGGATCCTACTTGTTGATGGGGCTTCAAACGCATAAGGACGCAGAGCCAAGCTCATTCTTGCTAGTTCGGAAGGAGTTTGTAATGGAATATATCCTTTGGCTCAACATCAAAGCCTCTAATGATGAAGTCGAGTATGAAGCACTAATTATTGGACTCGGCATTGCAAAAAAGCTTGAGGTAAAGGACATTAAAGTCTTCACCGATTTGTAGCTTATTGTTGGGCAAATCCGAGGTGTATACGAAGCCCAAGCATCGATAATGGCAAAATATCTTTGGAATGTAATGGAGTTATTGATGGCCTTCTAAATACTAATGGTTCAATAAATACCCAGATTGGAGAATGCCCTGGCCGATGCCCTTTCTCATCTCGCCACCTCAAGGGCTACTAACCACAATAAGCGGATCTTCATCAAACACCTACAGATGTGGAGTATTGAAGAACCTGTAGTGCTCTAGATCGAGTACAAGCCAAGTTGGATGAACTAAATTATCGACTACTTAGTCAAGGGGGAACTATCTCCCGATCCCATTCAAGCTCATGTGATCAAGTGAAAGCATCATGGTATGTGATCTTCAATGGGAAGATTTATAAGAAATCCTTCTCTCTATTGCTGTTCTGATGTCTGCGACCCTCCGAGGTCGACTATGCTTTTTAGGAGGTGTATGAAGGTATTTACGACAATCATTGGAGAGGTAGATTGCTGGCTTATAAGCTCCTTCGATAAGGATACTACTATCGAACCATGCAGATAGAAGCCATTGAACTCGTCAAGTGGCATAAGCAGTGCCAAAGGTATGCCGATATCTAAAGGAGGCTGAAGATCGAGCTTATATCTATAGTGGCTTCTTATCCATTCATTATGTAGGAAATTGACATCCTTAGACCATTCCTATAAGCGACTTGATAAAGAAAGATCTTGATCATAGCAATTGATTACTTTACCAAATGGATCAAAGTCGAACCCTTGGACCAAATAACAGATGCCAAAGTTCGAGACTTCATTTAAAAGTTGATCATTTGCCAATTCAGACTTTCTTGAGTCATCATCACTGATAACGGGTGCTAGTTTGACAACCAGAAGTTCAAAAACTTTTGTTTGGAGCTCCACATTGATCATCGACTCACTTTGGTAGCAAACTTGCAATCCAACGGTGAGGTCGAAGTGACTAACCATATGATCCTTCAAGGACTGAAGACTAGACTCAACCAGATGAAGGGGATTTAGGTAGAGGAGCTTTACAACATCTTGTGGGCAAATAGGATGACATCTTGGATGGCAATTGGTGAAACAACCTTCAACCTCACCTTTAGAGCTGAAGCAGTCATTCCCCTAGAGATTGATGCACTCTCGACTAAGATTGAGCTCTACAACAAACAAGAAAAGTCTAGCCAGCTTTGGGCAAACTTGGATATGCTCAAGAAAATGAGGGAAGGAGCTCGGATCCAAATGGTGTTGTATTAGCAAAGAGTGGCCCCTTACTATAACATGCAAGTGAAATCCAAAGTCTTTCAACTTGGAGACCTTGTCCTAAGGTGAGCCGAGGCATCTAAACTCATGAAGCAGGGCAAGCTAGCCAAAAATTGAGAGGGGCTACACCATATCATGGAAGCCCTACAACCTAGAGCATACAAATTAGTCATCCTCGATGGTGGCCCAATCCTATGGACATGGAACTCTGACAATCTCCGAATATATTATCAATAAGGTGTAACTGCTCTAATTACATCAATGAAGTCATTTTCTTATGATTCATTTTCTATTAAATGGCAAAATGAGGATTTCTATCAGGATCGGCCTATGAAAGGCCATTAAGGCTCATATCTAAAGCAAAAGTCAAAGATGATGGTGAGAGGGGCTAATCCTGTGGGGACCCTATGTGACCATTTGGGGCTCCTTGTCTATGGATTGGTCGAGCAGAGGCTCTTCTGGATTAGTTTTGGATCCACTCCAAACAAGACCCCCTAAGATGGGGACAAAATAGAGACAATAATATTGAAGGAAAATTCTGATTTCCCGATCCAGGTTCGTTCAGATCTGATCAGATCAAGAGATATATTTTAAAATTTTTTTCTTTAATCTATATTAGATCTAGGATGTTTTAGATCTAATTCTTATTATTTTAATAAATAAAATAAAGTAAGGATAAATTAAATCAAATTTAATTTACCTGATTTGGGTAATCCTATTACCTTGTTGATGATCCTATATGCAGCGGAAGGTTCTGGATCTAGCCATGCAAGCGTCTGGCCTCTACCGGTATCCACTCAGGCTAGATATGGAGATCCTCTTCTTCTCTATCATGTCTCCAAAAATTAGATCTGGATCTGATCTGGAGGATCTTCAAAACTCCTCTTGAAGATCAGCAGTCGTCCTTTGCAGCAGTGCAGCCTTCTTGCTTTTGATCTCCTTTCTTTGATCTGGATCGCACCAACCAAGCTCCAAAACTATTTTGGATGTGGAAAGGAGAGGGAGAAGAAGCTTTCGTGGGGAGGGGGAGAGGAGAAAAAGCCTTGGGCATGGGGAATTCTCATTACTCTTTGAGTTGGGTACAGGGTCTTATTTATAGACTAACTGTGATCCAACTCCTCTTCTTCCCAACCAATCACAATCCTTTGTGAAATCAGATCTAAATCTGATTGGTGAAAATAGAGTCCCCTGGATTCCTCCTTAGAGGGTGCCTAAGATCAGTCAAACTAGATTCTTAGAAGAACTCTAATTGAAATCCAAAAGGGAGGTGGAGTCCTTGTCCAACAAGGACTCCAGGGCGCCTCCAACTTAGGCGCACGCCCAGGGTGGCGGGCGCCCTCCTCCTTGTTAGGTTCTGGTAGGGGGACAGGCCCCCACCAGCTCTCCAATAGGTGCATGACATGTGGTCAAAAGTTAAAGTATCAATGGTCAATATTTGACCAGTCAAAGGTAGACTTTTAACGAAAGTCAAAGAACAAGAAATGGCAGGTGACCAAAAATGGCAGGTAATGTCTTACAAAATAAGACAACCCTTTTTTGACTTGGACTACCTCCAATCAGACCATATGAAGGCCTCTGATTGAGCACAAACTCCTTTGACTCAGACAGGATAATTATTTATGATAGTAAAAGAAGAATGTTAGGTTCAATCGAGTGCTAGCACGATTTTCTTGAACCTAATTGAATCTCATTCAGATCAATTGAACTGGATCAGTTCAATTGATGATCACCAGATTTCAAACCCTTATTTGTGTGACCCAGTTAGGTTCAGTTCTATATGGTAATGGGATATGTCATGATCTCTATCATCGACATCATCGAAACTCCTTTCGATGGATTAGAACTCTTCTGATTCGAACAGCTAGAATGATCGATCATCTAAATCATTCTAATTGCTCCCAAAATCTACCAGTGACACCTAGCAGTATATGGTGGCAACCCATCAGAGCTGAATGTGAACCTCTTGGTGTAGCTACCTATGTGATTAAGTTCTTCTATCTTGAGCCCCGATCAGATTAGGGTTAAGGTAAACTCGTCAAACCCTAGTCTCTATCATATGATGTAATCATTTGATTCGAGTCCGATGTGAAAATCTAAATAGAAACTCTTTCTATTATTTCACTCTACCATGGCCATGGACTTCTTAGACTTGATTCTCATGATTATCATAGGGCTGCTCCTCTACCACCGAGGTAGATAGATTCCATCTTGATGCCATCCAGTTCCTACAATGAACATACTATAGCCAACATACACCTCAGGATTCCATATGGCTAGGAGATCGAGTAATGGTGTAGTCAAACTATAACACCCTCAAGGTGAACTGTCGATGCACCTCAGGTCAAAGAACCAGACACACTACTGCAGCATCGAGTCAGTCATTGACGACAAGGTAGACTCCATAATGACTACTCAAGGTGGTCACGCTCAGTGCCCTCGTTCTCTAACGAGTACCTGTACTCTCGCTCCGGTGTCTCCACACCATAGACTTAAGACTCATCTACTAAAGAGAAGCGATTGTACACCAACCTTCCAGATCAATCACCATCCTCGTGATGATCCTATGGTCGGGAGCATTTTATGAGTTAACAATGATTATTCATGTCTTAAATTTTCAACTCTTGAAAATATGAATTATCATTACCATTAACTCAAAGGATGTATCACAGACACTAAATACACATATGTGATAGAAAATAACCCATTTTATTCGTTATAGTCAAAATTACAATTTTGCCCCTAGAAGTGTATTACAAGTGTCAGCCAATTCTGGCTTCTAGGGCACATATATCTAACAAATATGACATTGATGTCAAACAAACCAAACAGAGAAATATTTTATTTATGAAGCTTGCACAAACATGTTACACACTGAATACTCATGGAATGAAGTTCGTTACAATAAAAGAAAAAGTACAAGCTTGAATCCAAAGTTGAAATAGAGTGGCCCTTGGTACAAGTGTGGAGCTCTATGGGAATTGCTCAAGAGAGCCTCGATCCCAATTGTAGAACTTTTCGTATGAGGGACATCAATGTCGTAGCTCCCCTGCACCCAAAAGCGTGTTTACTTTGATGATGCACTTCTAAAGAAGGGAACAAAGCCAAGAGTGCCCAAGGGGCATGATTGCTCTTAGAGAGGTCTATCATCTCTCTGCGGAAGCATGGAGCATGAGTAACCCCTTTCTCTCACTGCTTCGATCTTGTCACCAACATGGCGATATTTTCTGATACCTCCTATGCCAAAATTGGTCTCTCAGCACCATGTCCTCTGAAGGCAAAGGTACCTTCCAACCATTTAGAGGCAAGTGGTGACTCACCTAGCCGGAGGAAAGTGCCGACGATCTCGTGATGATGGATCAAACAACACCATCGTGACATTGCAAAGGGATGATGGATGCCAACTTTCAGCAATCAAGGCCCATTTTATAAAGATTCTGGGCCTGAGCATCACCTATTGTACCCTCTCATAATGTGACAGGTGTCACTACATGAGAGGCATGGTAGACTGTGCCCCCTGGAAGTTAGAGGGACAAACCTTCTTTCTAATGGGCCATCACTATTAGAAAATACCAAGCATAAAACTCCAAGGAACATAACCCTTTGATGATTGATCTTTTAGAAATATCTCACTTCTGGCCAAGATCTCTAACAAAATAGGTCAAGTGTCGATAATGATTTCGAGATATTTGGATGAAAGTCTGAACCCTAACAACTGGATCGATGGATCAATCCCTCGAAGATATCTTGGTTGAGGTTGAGACCTTCAAATATATGGTCGATAGGGCACTGACTAGAAGTTATCCAAAGCCAAGTTTGCAGCACCCAATCTTTCAAAGATATCTTAGCTACATCAAATACCTCCAAAATCACTAATTGGTGTAGCATTGAGCACGAGGAGATATCTTGATCTAAGTTGGGACCTCCATAAATTGACATCTATAGGCTAGCATCCTCGAACAAACCCCTCAAAAAGAATCTGATGACAAACATTGGGGTCAAATCTTGATCGATGGAGAACTGCCAAAATAAGATTGAAAATCATCTTAGCAAGACCTTGGGAATCTTTGTCAAGTGACATAATGACACCAGATGGTATTCAGACTAGATCCAAATCTAAAAACTTAGCCAAATCCTAGCATCTATAGCATGACCATGGATAAGCCAATAGACATCCATATATTGCAAATAGAACATTCAAATACAAGGTAAATAAATGTTAGTTTTATTCATTTACTTAAGTCTTATGTACATAGGCAGGTGCTACAAGAGAAGAACTGAGTACAAAAAAGCAAAAAGGATGAGGTCTCAATCCTCATCCAATGAGAATGCCCCAACTTCATTATTACTATTGCTGGGGCAGAGATGCCAAAGTTCCAGCTTCGGGACCATGCACCTTAGATATGCTTTGTAGTCCTTGAAGCCCTATATGTACATGGAGATGGAGGTGTTGATAACTTCCTCCCTAAAATCTATCAAGGATTTAAATTTCCTGACATGACATTCTCGAACCTTGGTCGGGATCCATAGGGGGAGCCAGGAAAGTCACTGCTATTTTTGAGTAGAGGAGGATTAACTCCAAATGTTGCAGAAGGAACCATACCCCAACTTGACAATGGTGGGGCCAGGGAAGACCCTAGGATGCGAGTGGCAGGATCCAGCTTGGAACCTCTAGTCCTCTTGGAAGAGGACTCCTCATGAGCCACTGCCATCTTCTCCTTCACTACATGTATGATAGATTTTAGAGAAGGCTTCATGGCTATTGGGTGACAGAAAGGAATATTCACCCAAATAGCAAAGCCTTGTCCTGTAGATGGTCCATTTATAGACACCCTGAATGGTGTAGATTTATTAGGAAATATATCCTAAAGTCAATCATCTAAGTTATAGATGATTAGAACCAGTATATAAATTATCAAATAATAATAGTTATTTAGCTTATTGATCATAAAAGTTTTATCTTTCCTAAAAAAACTCCTAAATTATGATGAAGCCTTTAGAAACACACTCAATCGATAAAGTAGGATTTATCGAATGGTTTTTAAATTATTCACGTCTAAATGATAAATTATTAATAAGGATGATAACTTATCGAGTGTAGATCGCTGTAAGTCATATGCGTTGGTTGTCCTCATAATCAAATAGTGTAGAGATACTGGTATAGCATATAGATGAGATGTAGACTACATCCATACTGAACATGACCAATGTAGCACTCTACCGTCAAGAGTAGCTAGCTAAGGCCAACGAGTATAAATGTTCCTCCAATCTAAGATCACCATGATAACTTGCAAGCAACTCACTGTACTTTGGTATCGGACTACCTATATTTCTAATATAAAAATTGAAAGATTTTTGGGTATAGTCAAGTATTTGTAGAGTTGGTGTGTAAGTCAAGATAGGATTGACTACTCCTGATTAACTTCGGGAAGAGAATATCTTACTATATTTCAATTTAGCAAAATCAAGGCCTGGGTAACCCTCGTGAGGAGTTACAAAATTTGCAAAATTTTGAAACACAATATGGATGACTTGTATGAGTATTAATAGCTAACTCAAAGTCATCCTGAGCATTATTGGTTAAATTGATAAATTATACGATAACCATAGGCCAAGATTCTAAGAATGTTGCTTTGCATACATTCGACTTATCCAAACATCAGATATCATTGCTAGATAGTTATTTTGATTAGTACAAAATTAGTTCCTATGCTACCAGCTTAGATTCAAACCTATGGGGTTACACACATTAGATGTTGTTACTTGATCAGGTGGTTGATTGATGATTGAGAATCGTTCTAAGGTCAAATAATCAATACGATTGATGTTTGACTTAATGCATGTATTACAGGAGGATCAATTAGCAATTGGATTGCTAATTGGCTTAATTTGACTGAGCAATTGGATTAAGATCAAGTCTAATTGAATTAGATTCCATTAAATTTAGTTTGAACATAATTGGATTAAGTCTAAATGCTTTATTGGATCAGCTAGTTGCAAGAAAGAATAAGTCTTGGTTTAATTAGGACTTAAGTGTTGGCGCAATCACCATGGCATCACCAAGCTCAGATACCACTCTTATCCTAGACTCCCAGAGTCAACACCCTGACTCCTCTCATGGCCTTCCAAGACTTGGAAGCACCAAAAATTCTTACAATCTCCATCTTGGTGCTCTCAAGCCTTGGCAAACTTTGGCAATGCCCTTCTGCATGATCCCGCTATCACTGCGCACCCTAACAACCTCTTGTACAAACATCACCTTTGCCAATCCTCTTCAACTGCTATACACCCTTGAGGTCTTTGGGATGATCGCCTCCATAGCTGAAGTCTTGGCTTGCTTCTTAGCACCATCCTGAAATTGTAGGATCTCTTCTACTTAGCAGTTGCATCACCTTTTCTAGACTTTTCTAGAGAACCTACAGCATTTCTATACCAGCACATGCTGTACTATCTGACATGATCTCCTCAGAACTATGTCTATCCATTTGCACATGCCGCTCCATCTAAAACTATGCATCATCGGTGTTGGTGCTAGAATATCGATCCTCCTATACTTCTCTGCTCTGAACTCATGCTAAATTTTCTCTCCACTTGTGAAGCCATCACTTAGAGATCCACCTATACCAAAAGTCCATCTGGTGCCATAGAAGCCGACTCTGTACTTGAGTCTCTCAAGACCAACCATCCAATGCTGCACTGCTGGGCCTACCGCTGCACCTCGAACACCATCACTGCTCCTTCGAATCATCCACACTCTGCAGATCCCTTCGAAGCCATCTTGGATACCTCCACAACCGACGGGCACCTCCAAAATCCAAAAGCTTATCCAACTCTTCTGAATCTAGTGATTGAACTCTAGGAAATTCCATCCTATCCTTGTCTTCTGCCCCTGCACTAGCCATCACTTTAGTTGCACCCGAAGGAACTATAGCTCAAACTCCATCCCGAGCTCAGATCCACCTATCTCATCCTAAGGCTCCTGAGACTCCCTAGCTCTCTCTAAGACCTACTCTCGATCTTCCTGAGATGTCTCTTGATACTCTCTACTGAGATACCTTTCTTGGCTGCTGCATCATCGAGCCTCTCTCAACCCTGTGCCTTAAGAAAAACACTGCTGTAGCACTCTAGCACTCTCTACCTCATCTCAACACCATCTTTCATAGGTATGCAAATCCTCTCTTGTTGCACATAACCATCTTCTACTAAATCGCGACATTTCCTAGTACTCCTATAGAAGAAACCTAATCTAAGATACTTTCGACTGCTAGATGCCCCTGGCACTCCTTGAGACTCGTTGGCTCTCACTAAGACCTACTTCCGATCTCTCTAAGATACCTCCTGATACTCTCTACTGAGATACCTTCCTTGACTGTTGCACCATCGAGCCTTTCTCAATCTCGTGCCTCCAGGGTAATGCTACTACAGCACTCTAGTGCTCCCTGACTCATCTTTGCACCGCTCTACAGCCGCCCAGTCCTAACTTGCTAGACCTCCATGGATCATCCATCTCCATCATCCCTAAGGCTCTGCAAATCCATACTCTAGTTGAACTACTGAATACATCCCTGACTACTTCCCCATCTTTTTGCAATCAAAGGATGTATAACTGCTTCTTCAGCCTTTCTTCGATCATTACTCCTTGAAAAATCTCTCTTTAACCATCAACTGCCCCATACTACCTATCTTTCTAGAGAATCCTGATGCTCTCTACTGAGATACCTTCCTCAGCTACTGTACCACCAAGCCTCTCTCAGCCCTGCATCTCTAGAAAAATGCTACTACAGCACTCCAGTGCTCCTTGTCTATCAACTGTCATACACCTCAGCCTTTCTACTAAGATCGACCAGCAAATCATACACCCAAACCTTCCACCCTAGAAAAAATTCTTTTCATTAATCCTCTCAGCCTCTACCTTCAACCTACTGCTCCCACTTGGCCAAACCACAATAATAACAAAGATAGATCTGAGATATACCATGGAATACTCGTGTAGATTCTTGATTTCATCTTGTATGACTTCTCCTTCTCTTCCACGCACCATCAGGCTCTAATACCAAATATTGGTGCAATCACTATGGCATCACCAAGCTCTGATACCATGTTACGAAAACTCCTGATCTTTAGCATGGACCTGAAGGGATCTTTGACATTCTCTAAGGCAGCATACCATAGATCATCACCTAGATCTATGTTGGGGCATCTTCCTCCTTGGGCTTGAGGGAGGCACCCCCTCTCTCTAGAGCTTCTTCAAAGACCTAGGACAACAACACTAGAGAGAAGAGAGAAGATAGATTGAGGGAGAAAAGATCTATATTGATTGCTTTCTTTTAAAATCCTAATATAATCTATGTATTTATACATAGCCATTAGGCCAGACCACAAACTTTTCTGGCTAATCCAATCTATGAAAGCACTCACCAAGCCCATGTATACCTATGTCTCCCATGATCTCATCTGCTGGATCTAAATCTAACCCATACATGAGTTAGCCCCGTTAAGACCTCTCAAATCAGGCCTTAAGACCCCTAAGATAAATTTCTATCCTAGCCTTAAATAGACCCTTGCATAGCTCTACCCGTGCACTAAGCTGGCTCAATCTCAGCACGAGCCAGCTAACCTGAGACTGGGTCGGCTTAGTTTCAGACTAAGCCGACCTAGTTGCATGCCAGCCTGCAGTCCCGAATGCGCTCCTCTTTATTTGGCCTATGTACTAAGACTTAGCCGACCTAGTTTGAGACTGAGCTGGCTAACCTACAAAAACTATCCTTCTCTATAGTCTTCATGATCTGACTTTGATTTCTTGCTTCACCTTGTGTCTCAGGTCTTCGAAGCACCAACCAAGTCTCTCAACACCTGAACCTTGAGCCCATGGAGGGCTACACACCACCTCCATCCTAGAATAACTTCTGTTCTAGCCCTAGGACTACTCCTATCCTAGTCTCTCAGAGTCAACATCCTAACTTCTCCTGTAGCCTTTCAAGACTTGGGAGCACCACAAATCCTCATATTGAGTATACCTAATTTCTAATTTGATTAAAAATTTAATTAGATTTAAATTTAATTAAATCTAATTTAATTAGTCTTCTAATTAGATTAGGATTGTTTATTAATTAGGTTGACTCAAAACTATTTTGAATTGGATTCAAAAGATCTTAACCTAGTCAAAATAGGAGAATCCTAGTTAGACTAGGACTCTTTCCTTCTTCCCTTGCACCACTAAGAAACATCCATGCCCACTTATTTTTATTTAGATCATCACGTGAGTCTTCCCACATTAAAGATTGATTTCTCGTGCCCCACTTTTTGAAGTATTTGAATTTATTTTGAATAGATCAAGATATGGAAAGTTCTTATGCATTGGATTCTATTTGATAGAGTCCATAGAAACTAAAACACCTACTTGCCTTTGCGCCATAATTCCTCATGCCATTCATTATTTAGTGCACCATCTTTATTTTAGTTTTTTGGCATTAAAACCTAATTCCCCATGTTAAGAAGGAATAGGGTGGCATCCAAGAGTTGGATGCCACCAAGGACTTCTTATTTGACTAGGTTTTGACCCAATCTTCCAATTTATGTGGGACACCTCCTATAAGATAGGAGGAGGATGTGATTTATCCTAGGTTTTCCATGGAAAAATTGAAGAAAGAAGGAGGAGGCATGATGATTTAGGGTGCCAATAATCTTGAAAGAGAGAGGCTTCATTAAGACATCAAATGTTGATGTCTTGTAGAGACAAAGGTAAGATAAGATTATCTTCTCTTGTGAGTTACTTTCAAGTTTTTTCTTTGTCCCTTATTTTGTGAGATTTTTGTGAGAAAAATCTGAAAGAGAAAGAGAGAGGGCATGGAGGATGGATACTCTAAGGGATTGGGGCATGGTGTTTTGATTTAGACATGATTTGTTTATGTCTTGATAAGAGAAGAAGATTTTCTCTTAGGATTTTTTTTAAGAACCTTTCTTCTCCATCTCTTTGTGTGATTTTTCCATAAGAAAAATCAATAAGAAAGAGATATAAAAGCATGAAAAAATTCTAGAGGAGAAGGTCTCTTCTTATCTTGGCATGGAGATGTGTTCAGGACATCAATCGTTGATGTCCTGAAAGAGAAGATTTGTCTTCTCTTACAATTTTTCTCATATGTTTTATTTTTTGATTTTTGGGAGATGCAAAAGTTGGTCTTCTTCCTTATTCCTCCTCTTGTTCTTCATCTCTTAGAGTATCCAAAGAAATCTAAAGAATATTTTTTAGATTAACCATTAGGAGGGATCCGTAAGAAGCTAGCACTTCGAGCGGATCTTCATTCAACGAATCTCTGATCTATATTGCAATCTTGTGTAGACTATCTGTTGACCCCATAATTGATTTTGATGACTGCCAAACCTTGAGTATATTATGTATCTAATCATGTGTTTCAAGAATGCATGTAGAACTTTTCAAGTGCTTAAAATGAAGAAATTATCCATAGAAGAAATCCCCTCATAAGAAGAAAAGTTAAAGAAAAGAATAATTTTAAATGCTCAAATAAAGCTTAAACAATAAGTTTCTGAAAGCCTCAGTGGTGGGAAAAACTAAAAAAATCAAGGTGGAAGAAGCCCTTAAAAGTTGAAAATAAAAAGTCATTCAAGCAAAAAAATATGCAAAATTATTGAAGACTGAAAACTTAGATGACCTAGTAAAAAATTGAGCTGGCTCAGTACTTAGTCAGCTCAGTGAAAAACTTAGACGGCCTAGTCTCAGAAAATAAAAAAATAAAAAGCTAATTTTTAAAGTAAACTGATACTGAGCCGACACAGTTGTAAACTAAAATGACACAGTTAAACTGAGCTGACCCAGTGACTGTAATAGCTAATTTTTTAGAACTTTAACTTTTTATCCATAACGACTTCCAATGGTTATTTTCTCAACTCCAATGGCTAGAAGTCATTCTAAAGACCTTCTAGATGTAAAGAAGTGGTGGATAGCCTCAAGAATATATAAGAAAATCTTTGGAGCATTAAAAATAAGCTTTTGAAGAGTTTATTGAGTATCCATTAAGAAAGCAAGAGTGAGCTGAAAAGAGTAAGGAAGGAGTAATTTTCAGACTTTCTTTATCCTTCCAATATCCTCAAATCTGAGAGAAGTTAGGCCATCATTATTGAAGATCATCTCCTACTTCCTCAAGCATTTAAAAAGAAGAAATCAACCCTACAAGCAAAGCAATCCAAATTTTCTTCTCTTAGATTTTATAGAGTTTATTTTAAATTATATTTTTTACATTTTGTTTCAAGTTTTTTGGGGTGAGAAACTTGGGTTGGTCCAAGCCTCGAGTTATACGTTGTATTAGTTTGATTGGTGAGCCAAAGGTAAAATCAATTGGGATTGATTGTGAGCCCAAAAAATAATTGTGTATGGTTTTAGTTGGTGAGCCAGAAAAAATCAACTGAGTTTGATTGTAAGCTTGAAAAATAATCAAACTATAATTCTTGTTGAGAATTATAGTTGAATTTCCAAGGGATATTCTTGGGGAGTGGATGTGGTGCTGAGTTTAGCACCAAATCACTATAAAATTTATATGTTTGTGATTATTTATTCTTTATTTTATTGCTTTCATTCACTGCACATTACAAAGCTTGTTTCATTCCTCATTATGTGCACTTCACTTAGTTTAAATCATTCAAATCTGGACATTAGTCAAAAAGTTCTTGTAATACCCAATTCATCCTCCCTCTTGGATAGCCATCCTTGAGTAATAAGTGGTACCAGAGTAGGTGCTCTAATATTAGTTATTGACCTAATGGTCAAAGGGCTAAAGATTTTATGGCAGACCCATTTGGTTCTTTATTGAGTGAGGGACACTCAACCATTAGACCTCCATTTTTAAATGGCACCAACTACACTTATTAGAAAACTAGAATGAGAATCTTTATTCAAGCACAAGATTATGACATATGGAATATCATACTCAATGGTCCTCACACAAACATAATGATTGTTAATGATTTATGTGTGCCTAAACCTGAGAAAGATTGGAATGAGCAAGATAAAAGGCTAGCTCAATTAAATGCTAAAGCTATTAACATTTTATATTGTACATTAGATTATAATGAATTCAATAGAATATCAACATGTTTATCTACAAAAGAGATTTGGGATAGACTTGAAATGATCCATGAGGGAACAAGTCAAGTCAAAGAATCTAAAATAAACATGTTGGTTCATAAATATGAGTTGTTTAAAATGGAACCTCATGAGATAATAAGTGATATATTTACAAGGTTTACTAAAATTATAAATGAGTTAAAAAGTCTTGGAAAAGACTATTCTAATAGTGATCTTGTATACAAAATTCTTAGGTCCCTACCAAAGTCTTGGGAAGCAAAAGCAACAGCAATCCAAGAAGACAAGGATCTTAGCAAGCTTGCTTTGGAAGAGCTAATCGAATCGCTCATGACATATAAGCTCAATATGAACCAAAGCATGAAGGAGGAAAAGATGAAGAAGACAACTCTTGCACTCAAGTCATCGACCATTGAAAAAAATTCAAGTGACTCTACTGAGGATTCAAAAGATAACGAAGAAATGGTGGTGATTATAAGAAGGTTCATAAAATTTATGAGAAAGAAGAAAAATTCTGAACCAAGAAGAGGAAAAGAAGAAAAGAATCAATTTAGAAAACATAAAAAGGATTACCCACTACTGAAAAAGAGCTCGAATTATGAAGAAGAGTCATCCTCAAGTGAAGAAGAAACAAATCTATGCTTAATGGATCACAACAATGAGGTAAACAATGAGAACTCTTCCGAATTTTTTTTTGATGAATTATTTGAAGCTTTTAATGACTTAATGAATGGATTAAAGAAATTAATGCCGAAAAACAAGGAACTCAAAAACTAATCAGCTTTTAGCTAACGAAAAGAGTAAACTCTTATTAGAAAAAAGAAGATATTTTAAGAGAAAAGGATACTTTGGCTAAAGATAAAGAAATGTATCTCAAATCTAAAAAATTTTTAGTTGAAAAACTTATTAAGTTGAATAAGGAGCTTGAGAATTTGGTTGAAGAAAAGAAAACTTTAGTTGATGAAAAACAAACCCTTTTAAAATCTAAAAAATTCTTAGCTAAAGAAAAAGAAAACTTTTAAAATCTAAAAAATCTCTTTTGGAAGAAAATGCAAAATTAAGAAAAGAGATTGAAATTTAAAATCCATGCTTGAAAAATTTACACTTGGATCATAAAAGATTCAAGCAATATTAAACAATCAAAAAGCTATTTTTGATAAAGTGGGAATTGGTTATAATTTATTGAGAAAACAAAAATTTGTCAAAAACATGTTTAGCAAAGCTTCATTTGAAAATCATTCAATTACATATTTTAAATATCATAAAGTAGGCCATAAAATTTTTGAATGTAATTTTAAAAGAATTGGCCAAACTTTGATTAAACAAATTTGGATTCCAAAGAAAACCTTGAATACTAACTCCTATGGATCCAAGATGACTTGGGTACCAAAAATCATTAAGTGACTTTACAGGTGCACTAAGGATCTAAATAAAATGAAAGAAAGAAAATTTTTATGGATGCCTTGGAAATGGAAAGGGATGGGTATTGATGTATGGTATAATCTAAATTTTTTTTCTCACATCATACCATCAATGATTGGTAAAGTTATTTTGATTAAATCTATTGATTTTAATATGATTTTATATTATGTTTGCTTGCTTGTTCTCTTAAAATTTTATTTAATTTTAAAATAGCTTTGTTTGCAAAAGTAAGGAAAAGAAAATACCAAAGATAAAATGATTACTAACTTGGTATCAATCAAATTTAAAAATTTGAGTTTAAAACTCAAATTTGTATTAATTAAGATTAATGTGGTATCAATTAATTATGCTTAATTTGAAAGAAAAAGAGGGAGAAAGTTGAAAAGTAAATTAATCTAACTATAAATATGAAAAATAGGGGGAGAGATATTTTCTAATTTGATTTGATTGAAAATTTTAATTAATTTAAGTTAAGAAAAAAAATGAAATATGAACTTAAATTCTCAATAAACTTCTTTATGATCTTCTTAAATTGTGCTTTCGGATATTTATTCAATTTGATATGCATGCTTTTGTTTATCAAATCATTTTTGATAACTTTTTGGAGTGAAAAATGAGTTTGAGACATATTCTTACTCCAAACAGATTGATTTTGATACATTCTTATAATTTTGAAGCTTATTGATAAATATAATACTGAACTTTTCATGTGGCAACCTTTAAACTTGATTTGCATAATCATTTTTGGTAAATGATTGGAGCTAAATTAAATTTTCTGCATATTCCTTCTCAAAAATAAATTTCTAAACTCAATTTTGAAACTCATTTGAAAATTTAAATTTGATCCTAAATTTATGATGTGCATTGGAAAATTCTTATGAATTATTTATTTTGAAATAATTTTTACTCAAAGCAATGAATTTGAAAATATGACTATCTTTTACTTTGATACTATTCATTTTTTTTTGCTCGATACATCTCTAATACATATCTTTTTCGAGCTTAATTGATTGAATTTTTTAAAGAAAATGAAAGATTGAACATTAAGTATATACTATGCTTGATTTCATATTCAAATCTTTTGAAAAACTTTATTTCTCTTAAAGCTTAAAAGTGCATATTTAAAAATCTGATTAAAGATCATACTCATTCAAAAAGGGAGAGAGGATATAATATTTTAATTTAAACTAATTTCTAAAATTAAAATAAATATTTGAAACTTATTTTGAATCAAAGGATAAATTTTCAAAAGGGACATGATTCATTTAAATTGATTTCATGAATTTAATGCATCTCTCAATTTAATGCTTTGATGTTGATTTTGATGACTTCTTGTTTCTTCCCATGAGCTTTTTGATGCTATCAAAAAGGGAGAGAAGTATGTTGAGTATATAAAATATGTATGTACTAATGATGTGTAATAAATTATAGGCTCATTAAGAATTCTTTCATGAAGTTTAATTCATTGTTCTTGTCTTGATTCACATTAGTTTCTTTAGCATATACTCAAAATTTTGCCATCATCAAAAAGGGAGAGTTTGTTGACCCCATGATTGATTTTGATGATTGCTAAATCTTGAGTATATTATGTATCTAATCATGTATTTTAAGAATGTGTGAAGGACTTTTCAAGTACTTAAAATGAAGAAATTATTCATAGAAGAAATCCCCTCATAAGAAGAAAAGTCAAAGAAAAGAATAATTTCAAATGCTCAAATAAAACTCAAACAATAAATTTTTGGAAGCCTCAATGGTAGGAAAGATCATAAAATTCAAGGTCGAAGAAGCTCTTAAAAATTGAAGACAAAAAGCTATTCATGCAGAAAAATATGCAAAATTGTTAAAGGTTGAAAACTTAGATGACCCAGTGAAAAACTGAGCTGGCTTAATACTTAGTCGGCTCAGTGGAAAACTTAGATGGCCCAGTCTCAGAAAGCTGATTTTTGAAGTAAACTGATACTGAGCCGACCCAGTTGTAAACTGAACCGACCCAGTGACTGTAACGGCTAATTTTTCATAACTTTAACTTTTTGTCCACAATGACTTCCAACATCTATTTTCTCAACTCCAATGGCTAGAACTCATTCTGAAGACCTTCCAAATGTAAAGAAGTGGTGGATAGCCTTAAAATATATAAGAAAATCTTTAGAGCATTAAAAACAAGCTTTTGAAGAGTTTATTGAGTATCTATTAAGAAAGCAAGAAGAGTGTGCTAAAAAGAGTAAGAAAGGAGTGATTTCTAGACATTCTTTATCCTTCCAATATCCTCAAATATAAGAGAAGTTAGGCCATCATTATTGAAGATCATCTCCTACTTCCTCAAGTATTCAAAGAGAAGAGATCAATCCTACAAGCAAAGCAATCCAGATTTTCTTCTCTTGAATTTTATAGAGTTCATTTTAAATTATATTTTTTATATTTTATTTTAAGTTTCTTGGGGTGAGAAACTTGGGTTGGTCCAAGCCTCGAGTTGGACGTTGTATTGGTTTGATTGGTGAGCCAAGGGTAAAATCAATCGGGATTGATTGTGAGCCCAGAAAACAATCATATACAATTTTGGTTGGTGATCCAGGAAAAATCAATTGAATTTGATTGTGAGCCCAAAAAATAATCAGACTATAATTCTTGTTTAAAATTATAGTTGAATTCCCAAGGGATATTCTTGGGGAGTGGATGTAGGTGCTTAGTTTGGCACCAAATCACTATAAAATTTATGTGTTTGTGATTATGTATTCTTTACTTTACTGCTTTCATTTACTGTACATTACAAAGCTTGTTTCATTACTCATTGTGTGTACTTTACTTAGTTTAAATCATTCAAATTTGCACATTAGTCAAAAAGTTCTTGTAATACCCAATTCACCCCCCCCCCCCCCCCCTCTTGGGTAGCCATCCTTGGGCAACACTATCCATAGAGGTCAGATGCATTGTGTAGCTCCAAGCAATAAAGGAATATAATGGAATCAGCCATGGTGTTCTCAACCCGCATGAAGGTAAGAGATTTGATCTCATCTTTACCTAGATATGATCTAGGATTTCTAGAATAGTTCTAGATCTAGGTATTGATTTGATCAATACCACCTATCTTTGTTTTAATTTTTAGATTTATGTAAGTATCATGACATGTTGTAGGTTCTAGATGTTGAGTTTAGTGATTAGATCACATGCATAATTAGATTAAATTATTTAATCTATGTCTTCCACTGCTTCTTAATTTGAAAAAAAATTTGAAATGTATGCATGAAACCCTACATGTTTTTCAATAGTAGTATCAGAGCCAGGTTCTTTTATGACATGATCATGCATGCTTTAAAATAAATCTAAAAATAAAAAATTAAGGATCGTACATACTGATCATAAAATTATCCTATTGTAAGGTTAATTCCTTTCAATAAAAAGGTTGTCTTAGTATGTACTGATCTGAATTTTTTAATCATAAATAAGTTAGATGTGATCTAAAAAATTTATAATTTATTTTTTTTAATTTTAAACTAAAATAAATAAATATTAGATCTATTTTAGATTATTTATATTAGATCTAAATAATATCGGATCGCACATACTGATTATAAGGTTGTCCTGTTGTAAGGTTTACTCCTTATAGTGGAGAAGTTATTCTAGTATGTGTTGATTTGAATAACCTAAATCATAAATATGTTAAATAAGATCTAAAGTGATTGATGATTTATTTTTAAATTTTAAATCTAAAATTAAATGGTTTATGATCTGATTTTGATTATTTAGATGAGATCTATATGATGTGTTTCATATTTTCATCTACATCCTCTAGTTGCATATGTTGATATGTAGCTTTATTTTTGCTTCTAGAATTTATATATTTGATATATTTATTTTATAATATTTAAATCGAGAACTTACTTTCTACAAAATTCTAGATTCTATATCCTAGGATGTAATCTAAATATTGAAGCAAATCAGATCTAAAATCATGAATTGAATTTGTTTTAATGTAAATTATATACACTTGAAAATATTTCAAAAGTTAAAATCAAAAACTAGTTCTAAGGTTCCGAAGCCCAACCGATAAGTCTTAAACTAAATTGAGAATTAAGTGATTGTTTAGGATCTGGGTTTGTGATTTGAAGATCCTAAGATAATTTTATAAAATATGAGTTAAAGGATAATGGGTTAGCTTGATCAGGTCATTAACTTGGTTAGACCTAGGATTAAATTAAATATAGACTATGTTAAGAAATTGATCAGACCTAATTAATAGTTAATTAGGATTAGATCATTTTTTTCTATAGATCAATTCAATAGTTGTAGTTGATCAAAGTTCATACATCTAATAAATGGATACTGATCGTGGCTTAGTGGTTGAGCCCATGTCTTTAGGCAAACCAAATCAAAACTGATAAACCAATTAGTGAGTAAGGTATGTCTGGCATTTTCAAATCAATGATTTTTAATTGGCAGTCCGCTTACCTGGCCATTACTGATGGTGTTTAAGGCATGCCTTGGCAGACCCTCCCACTGATCTCACTTACCTGGCCAATATGGTTAATCAATCTTTGATTATGTTGCTCATTGATTCATGCTAACCCATATCACATAGAAAATTAGTGAGACTGATTTTATTCAATGAGACTGATTTAGGTGCCCATGGACCTAAATTGATCCTAGTCCTCATTAATGACTTGAGAAGTCAGTGGAAGAATTTGATTTGATGAAGTCAGTGGGAGAAATTTAGTCCATATCTTCTCAATCCTTAAATCATAAATAAATTTAAATCTTCTAAAATTATTAGGTCCTTAAAATGATAAAGTTATAGGGATAACTGAGTCATACCTCCCATTAAGTTAGATGATAATAGGTCTATTAAGTCAATAATAATTGGAGGCCCAAAGGCCTGGTGCTTACTGACTAATGGAATTATCATTCATAATATGATAACTTGGAAGTATCTATCTTATGATGGTTAGGTTGACCAACCAAAGTTGGGCTTAATCATTCATTGGTTAGATGCATCAAGTATAGTCATATTAATGGTTGGACCTAATCGGATCCTTATAGTGGAGGCCAAAGTCTACTGATTAGATTTCTAGAATAAAATTTAATCAGTAAAAGTTGTTTAGAAAAATAATTGGTTAAAGGACCTACCCATAGATGCACATGGGTTGACTGACCAAAGTCGGGCTTGTATGTAGTCTATATGGATTTTAGTATCTACTAAAAAATTATAGTAATTTTCTGAATTAGAGGCAAAGGCTACCAATTTGAATAAAATAGTGGAAGAACCTTTAGACTAAAGTCCAAGTTTCTGGGCTTAAAATAATTCATATACAATAGATCATTGTTCTCTTTTCTATTCAAATTATGGCTAAACCCTAATTGCTTCGATCATTGTCAGATAGTGATTGACTTATGGGACCTAACTTTGATAATCAATATCGAAAGTTGAATTTGGTTCAGTATGGATTCGTGTTGGAGCTTCTAAGTCCGGTAAAAATAAAAGATCTAAGACTAATCAGAATCAAGCAGAGTGCTTCTAATGTAAGAAGCATGGTAAAAGGAAGAAGAATTGTCTTGATTTCTTTGACCTCAATAGGTTGATCAAGAGAAAGGAGCAAGGAGTTGCTCATCAAGGATGTTATATGATAACATCTTGTAATTTCTCTTTTGTAATTGTACTACCTAGGTATGGAATACCATAGTCTTAAGCAATTTGTTGTAAGAATTTTAGGTAAGTAAAAAATTTAAAAATAGTGAAAAATTTTTGAACATTGGGGTTGGAAATTCTATTCCAGTCTTAGCTTTAGGAATTGTTAAACTTGTTCTCAAAAATTATCATTTTGAGTGACTGTTACTATTATTCATCGTTTATAATGAATGTGATCTTTGATGGCCTCTTGGCCAAAGATGATCATCATTTATTAATAAAAAGAGATTATTATGATATCATTATGAATGAAATTATGATAATATATGGATAATAAATAAATGATATTTAACATTCACACAGCCTGTTAAGTGTAATGTACACATCTAATAAATATCCTAGTTAGATAATATCATGGATGTCTACCTTTGGCATTATAGGCTTAATCATCTTTACAAGAATAGGATAAATAGGTTAACCTTAGAGAAAAACCTCGACATCAATGATTATGAATTATTATTGACCTATGAGTCTTATCTTCTTGTAAAGATGATAAAGTCATCTTTTACTAGAAAAGATGAAAGAGCCGGTAAAGTTCTAAGTCTTATGCATAGCGATGTATGTGGACTTATGAAACTTAAGTGCTAGAAAAGGATATTAATATTTCAGTATGATTATATATGACCTATCTAGGTATGGGTATGTTTGGCTTGAATTATTTGAATTATTCAAACGATTCTATAGTGAAGTAGAAAAATCAACTAGAAAAGATATTAGAACTCTTCAATCAAATCGAGGAGGCAAAAACTTATCCAATGAGTTTTTGACATATTTAAGAGAGAATGGGATTTTCTCTCAGTGGACTCCTTTTGGAATATAGTGTATTAGAAAGGAGAAATCAAATTTTGTTAGGCATCGTTCGATCCATGATAGGGTTTACTAGTCTACCTATTTTAGGATTTTACTCTTGCGACTACTTGTTACTCTGAAATATATTCCAAGTAAATTTATCGCAAAGACTCCATATGAGATATGGATCGATCATAGGCCTAGACTTTCTCATTTTTGGGTTTGGGGTTGATCGGCCTATGTCAAAGGATTGTACATAGATAAACTTGAATTCTGGTCTAATCTATGTTTAAGGGTTATTATTTCTATCATGCTGAAGAACAAAAGTTGTTCTCAGTAGTAAGGTATTCTTTTTGAAAAGGAGTCTCTTAGAAAAGAAACTGATGCTTGTAAAGTTGAACTTAAGAAAGTTCAATCGATAGAAATGACCGACACAATCTAGTAAACCTATAGAACACAATTTGATTAGATTAAACCTTGAGCCCATTTGAGTGGTACAATCTAGTAAACCTATAAAATAGAATTTGATTAGATCAAATCTCGAGCCCATTTGAGTGGTACCATTAAGGAGATTCGGTAAAGTACCGTGTTAACTAGAAGATACTTCAGTATCTAGATCCAGAATGGTGATCCTATTGAGCTCGATAAGAACAACAAGGATTCGATCACCTATATAGATGCTAAGTAGAGGTTCGACCTTGAGAAGTAGCTTGGAGTCATAAAATCTGAATTGAAGTCCATGAAGATCAATAGTGTATGGACACTAGTTGATTTACCTAAAGGAATAAAATCTATTAGGTGTAAATAAATTTTCAAAAGGATCAGAGTAGCGCAGACAGGAAGGTAGAGATATATAAAACCTATTTGGATATCATCTCATAATATGCATTTTGAACGTGTCTTCGTTATGAATGAAGATGGATCCTGCATCTATAAATGGGCAAATGATTCTGTAGAGTTATTTCTTATGCTATCTATGGATGACATTCTCTTAATCGAGAATAATATTTTAGCATTACAAGGAATAAAAGTTTAGCTATTATCTAATTTCTCCATGTACGAGACCAGACATGGTATACTTACTAGAGGTAGTGAATAGATACAAGTCTGATTCAAGTGAGAACCTCTAAAAAATTGTATAGATAATCCTTAAATATTTGAGAAATACTAAGGTTTAGTTATTTATACATAGAGGAACTGATTTAAAACTTATGAAATAGTTTAGTTCTAGTTTTAATCAGATAAAGATGATAGCAGGAGAATGTCGGATCATCAATTTATCCTAATAGAAGGAGCAATCTATTGAAAAAATTTTAAGTAAAAAATTATAGCATATTCTGTTAGTGATGTAGAGTACATCGTGGCATCTGATGTTGCCATGTAGGCTGTGTAGTTGCTAAGGTTCATTAGTAGATTTGGAGTGGCACCCTCCAATGATAGTCCAGTCCTATCATAGCACTGGAGTCATAGTTCAGGCTAAAGAATCGAAGGACCAACATATTCTGCATCGCTATCACCTTAGATTTTGATCAAGATGACGTCAATCTTTAAAAGATCGATGGAAAAGAAGAACTTGACCAACCCATTTGATAAAGCTTCGAAACTAAGGAGTTCTACAAGCTCAAGTAGAAGTCCAGATATTTGATATTATTCTGATTGACTTTAATCCAACTGAGAGTTATTAGGAAATATATCTTAAAGCCAATTATCTAAGTTATAGATAATTAGAATCAGTATATGAATTATCAAATAATAATAGTTATTTAGCTTGTTTATCATAAAAGTTTTATCTTTCTTAAATAAATTTTTAAATTATGATGAAGTCCTTAGAACCACACTCAATTGATAAAGGAGAATTTATTGGATGGTTTTAAAATTATTCATAACCAAATGATAAGTTATTAATAAGGATGATAATTTATCGATTATAGGTCACTATATGTCATATGTGTTAGTTGTCCTCATAATCAAGAGGTGTGGAGATACTAGTATGATATGCAGATGGGATGTAGAGTATATCTATACTAAACATGATCAATATAGCACTCTACTATTAAGAGTAGCTAGCTAAGGCCAATAGGTATAAGTATCCCTTCGATCTAAGATCATCATAGTGACTTGCAAGCAACTCACTGTACTTTAGTGCTGAACTATCTGCATTTCTAATATAAAAATTGAAAGATTTTTGCATACAGTCAAGTACTTATAGAGTTAGTGTGTGAGTCAAGATGGGATTGACCACTCCTGATTAACTTTAGAAAGAGAATATCTCCCTATATTTTAATTTAGCAAAACCTAGGCTTGGGTAATTCTTGTGAAGAGTTACGAGATTTGCAAAATTTTGAGACATAATATGGATGACTTGTATAAGTATTGACATCTAAATCAAAGTCATCCTATGCATTATTAGTCAAAGGGATGAATTATATGGTAACCATATGCGAAGGTTCTAAGAATGTTACTTTGCATACATTCAACCTATCCGAACATCAGATATCATTGCTAGATGATCATTTTGATTAGTACAAAAATTGGTTCTCATGCTATCGACTTAGATTCAAACCTATGAGATCACACATATTAGAGATTGTTATCTAATCAGATGGTTGATTGATGATTGAGAATCGTTCTAAGATCAAACAATCAATACAATTGATGTTTGACCTAATGCACGTGTTGCAAGAGGATCAATTAGCAATAGGACTACTAATTAACTTAATTTAATTAAGCGATCAGGCTGAGATCAAGTCTAATTAAATTAGATTTAATTAAAATTAGTTTGGATTTAATTGGATTAAGTCTAAGTGGTTTATTGGATAAACTAGTTGCAACAAAGAACAAGTCCTAGTTCAATTAGGACTTGAGTGCACCTAATTTTTAATTAGATTAAAAATTAAATTAAATTTAAATTTAATTAAATTTAATTTAATTAGGCTTCTAATTAAATTAGAATTATCTATTAATTAGGTTAACTTAAAGCTATTTTGAATTGGGTTCAAAAGGTCTTGATCTTGTCAAAATAGGAGAGTTCTAGTCAAAAGGTCTTGACCTAGTCAAAATAGGAGAGTTCTAGTTAGACTAGGACTCTTTCCTTCTTTTCTTGCGCCACTAAGAAAGATCCATGCCCAATTTTTTTTTTAACTCATCACATGAGTCTTTCCCATGTTAAAGAGTGATTTCCTATGCCCCATATTCTGAAGTATTTGAATTTATTTTTAGTAGGTCAAGATATGGAAAGTTGTTATGTATTGGATTTTATTTGATAGAGTCCATAGAAACTAAAACACCTCCTTGCCTTTGTGCCATAATTCTTCACGCCATTCATTATTTAGTGTACCATCTTTATTTTAGTTTTTGGGCATTAAAACCTGATTCCCCATGTTAAGAAGGAATAGGGTGGCATCCAAGAGTTGGACGCCACCAAGGACTTCTTATTTGACTAGGTTTTGACCTAGTCTCCCTATTTATATGGGGCACATCATATAAGATAGGAGGAGGATGTGATTTATCCTAGGTTTTCCATGAAAAAATTGAAGAAAAGGAGGAGATGTGATGGTTCAGGGCACCAATAATCTTGAAAGAAAGAGACTTCATTAAGACATCATATATTGATGTTTTGTAGAGACAAAGGTAAGAGAAGATTGTCTTATCTTGTGAGTCACTTTCAAGTTTTTCTTTCTCCCTTATTTTGTGAGATTTTTGTGAGAAAAATATGAAAGAGAAATAGAGAGGGTGTGGAGGATGGATGCTCCAAGGGGTTGGGGCATGGTGTTTTGATTTAGATATGATTTGATCATGTCCCGATGAGAGAAGAAGAAGAGAAGAAGGTCTTCTCTTAGGATTTCTTTAAGAATCTTTCCTCTCCATCTCTTTATATGATTTTTCTATGAGAAAAATCAATGAGAAAGAGATCTAGAAGCATGAAAAAATTCTAGAGGAGAAGGTCTCTTCTAGTCCTAACATGGAGACGTATTCAGGACATCAATCGTTGATGTCTTGAAAGAGAAGATTTGTCTTCTCTTAGGATTTTCTTATATATTTTATTTTTTAATTTTTAAGAGATCCAAAAGTTGGTCTTCTTCCTTATTCCTTCTTTTGTTCTTATTCTCTTAGAGTGTCTAAGAGATCCAAAAAATATTTTTTAGATTAACCATTAGGAGAGATCCACGAGTAGCTAGTGCTTCGAGCGGATCTTCGTTCAACGAACCTTCAATTTGTGTTGTAGCCTTGTGTGGACTATTCATAGAGGTCAGACAACCCTTTCCACCATGATGATGAGAGCAGAAGCTTCTTCCTCTTACTCCCGAATGAATGATGCCCGAATTTAGAATCGAAGCAAGTCCTCTGCCATCCACATCAAAGTTCGAGCCGTCACTCCCGCCACTTTCCAAGGGGATCCGGAGCAATAGGTCGAATTACTATATAAAGAAGACTTGTACACAAAAGGACTTATTGTTCGAGTAGGAAGATTTCGGTTTTTCTCATTCCTTCTCTTCAATAAGAAGAAGTATTTGAAATGAAACAAATTCCTCTTCATTCTATTCTCCTCTTTGGCACCCCATAGGAAATTATGGAAAATTTTGTTTAATCTTTGCAGCATAATAGCAGGTGGAGTTAGATTGTGCATCTCCAAGCAACAAAGAAATATAATAGAATTGACCGTAGTGTTCTCGACCTGCATGAAGATAAGAGATCTGATGTTTTCTTGATCTAGATATGATCTAAGATTTTTCGAATAGTTCTAGATCTAGGTATTGATTTGATCAATACCAACCATATTTAGTTTAATTTTTAGATTTATGTAATTATCATGACATGTTGTAGGTCCTAGATGTAGGATTTAGTGATTAGATCACATGCATAATTAGATTAAATTATTTAATCTATGTCTTCCGCTGCTTCTTAATTCAAAAAAATTTTAAAATATATGCATGAAACCCTGTATGTTTTCTAACAAGATTCACCTGCCAAATTATCATATCAAACCACCTGGCCAACCTCAAAGTGGTGACCCTTCAAGACCGCCATTAATCCCCTAATTGTTCAAGTCCAAGAAATGATTCATGGAGGATGCTTTGGAACCTGCCACAAACTATCACGTGGCGAGCCCATGTGGAACTGCAAGTTAACTTCCGGATTCATTCCCTTGGAAGAACTGCTACACGATCTTTTGGGCCCTATTCCTAATAAAAGTGGCCCAATCATGAAGCAATGTGTCGCAAGATCCTAGGAAGATCTTTCATGTCCTGTTCCTAATTCTCTTGGATAGATTAGTGCATGGATCACTTTTCTTCTTAAATAGATGAGTCTTGAGTCTACAGTATGGAGATACTAATGTGAGAGTGCAAGTGTTTGATAGAGATCAAGAGTACTGAGTGTGACCAGCGTAAGAAGTTACTTGGATGGCTGCCCACTCTTCAATAACTTACTCGATATTGTAGTTATATAGATAGTTCTCTGACCTATGGTGTCTCTATTGTTCATAATAGAATTGCTATAATTTGACTACACAATCATTTGGTTACCTAGTCATTCAAAATTTACGATGTATGTTGGCTACAGTAGGTTCATTATAGGAATAGAGTGTGCACAAAGATAAGATCTATTGATCCTGATAGATAAGGAGAGGTCTTATATAGTTCATGAGACTGAGTCCTAAAATTCATGATTATGATAGGTGAATGATGGAAAGAAGTTTTCATAATAGTTAACATGGACTTGAGTTGATTGAATCTAGCATACGACGGACAAATGGATTTGACGAGATATCCTTGACCTTCATCTTGTCGGGACTCATGATAGAAGAACCAAACTACATAGTAACTGCATCTAGATGTTCATTATTCAATTCTACTAGATTGCCACTACATACTGCTAGATGTCATTGGTGGATAGTAAGATCGATTAAGAATTATTTTGATGATCAATAATTCTTAATCGACTGAATTGAGAAAGTTCTAATCAATTGAAAGAAGTTTCAATGATATTGATGATCGAAATCATAATACCTCTCACTATCAGATAGAATTGGACCTATGAGGTCACACAATAAAGGGATTAGATTTTGGATTAATCAATTAGGCTCATAAAGTCCCAATTGGGTTAGGATTTGGTGAAATTCTATTAGGTTTGGGCAAACCATGCTAGCACATAGTTAAACCCAAATTCTCTTACGTTTGGTCTACCTATTAGATAGGATTTGACCAAGTCAAATACTCTCTATTTGATTTCTACATAAAAGTTATGCAGAAATTTAGATTAGGTGTAGAGAAGGAAGAGTCCTTCTGCTTTAAGGTATTGCAAAGTCAGAGACTTATCCAACCCCTTGGCACCATAAGTGGATAAGGTGGGATGAGGGCCACGCCCCTCATTTTTCTCTCCTTGGCATGATCTTAAATCGGGCACACAAAATTCAAATATGAAGAAGGGGCATGCCACATCCCTTCTTCTTGGGCGTTGGATTAGAGCCAGGGTGTACTTCATCCATTGGATGAGATCTAAGGAGGTGCACCTAATGAGATTGGCGTGGAATGAGATTGAATTTTTTATAAGAAAAATTTAGATCTAAGAGTCCTTTTGCTCTTAAGACTCCTATGAGATAACAATTTTTTGAATTCGAACTAGGAGGATGAGAAGGGACTCTTAGGGCTTAGGGTTTATATAAAGAGGACCCCTCTTATGGGTCCTTAACTAATCAATACCATACATAACAAATCCTTGCCCCTCTCTACACCATGCCACCCTCTCCCTCTCCTCTCACATGCCGCAGGTCTCCATGCCCAAAGTATTGGGTGTCCACCATCTAGAGATTCCAGGAGTTGATGATCTAGATCTATGCTAGAGGAAAAAAAGCCTACGTGATCAAGAGAAGACCGTGCCATGATCAAGGGTTGATCATGATCCAATTTTCAAATCAAGAGCATCTATAGATCCTCTTAGAGAAGAAGGATCCAGATCTAAAAGGAGCAATCTAGATCTATCCAGAGTAGATATCCATAGAGGTTGGACGCATGTGCGACTCTGCTAGGACCTCATCAGGCATCCACAATCATCGAACTGCGGCATTCTGCTATCCACGTAAAGGTATTGATCTATTCTAAATCTGATTTATGTTTTTTAGCATCTTGATCTTGCATGTGATAGATCATAGGGCATCTATAGATTAGATTTATAATGTGCATAATAGATTAAAAGGAGTTTTAATCTAGATTTGAAATTTTCACTATAAATTTTTAAATTTTTGCATGCACATCTAGGAAATCAAATTTTCTTCAAGTGGCATCAGAGCCATGGTTTAGTTTCACATACATGTTATTAAGATCTAAAAATCAGAGCTTTATATCTGAAAATTAGATTTAGTAATTAGATTAGATCTAATTTAAACATATGAGATATATTAGATCTTGTTTATACATGAAATGTATGAAATCTATGTTAGTTTATGCATATGTAATATGTATAGATGTAGATTAAATTTTTAGTAGCCTAGTACTCTTCGAGATTTATAGTAAAGGCCATTCTGCCTTAGAGGACTATGGTGGAAGGGGGCCTGTATGAATCAAGAAGAAGAACTATGAAGAAAAAATTTATTTTTGGGCAAAATCCTAGATCCCTGTTTAGGATCTAAACACAAATATGAAATTGATGTCGTTATGTATGAGATACATGATTAAAACTAGTTTCAACATTTAAACTAAATATTAAGTTCATAATGTACTTAATTAAGATCTAAAATTGAGAATTAAAGATCTGAAATTAAAATAATCAAATTTGTGTGGTTCATTGATACATGAGGTAATCATAATGAATCATTGTGGCCACTGGTGTAGGGTTCTATCACAAACACATGATCAATGATTGTGATCACAATTTATAGTGGGGAACCAAAACAAACCCAATCTCAAATTGGTGGACCAATTTGTTGTCTAAGGCAAGTGCTTAGATGGTAGTTACTTAATTAGGACCGTTGCCACCAGTAGTTGGGGTTCTCCCATCCATCTTATCTTACCTATCCATCTTGAGGATCAATTTCGATTTTGTGGTGCCTAAGGTTGAGTCCACTACGTTTACATTGCACCATGGGTCCAGTCTTAGTCAGACTAAGCCAAGATCTCACCTGTAGATCTATTGTAATTATGGATTTATATGAGACATAAATTAACAATTAGGATTAAAGAGACCTTAAATTAAAAATCTCCTCATTAATATTAAGTCATAGGGTCTTCCACCATTATAGAGTGTCGTGCCCTCTTCGATGTTGATTATTCTCAGCTGGATATAGTTGTTTAGTTGCATCAGAGGAGAAGCAACCATTCTACTAGCATGAGATGCTGCAAGGTGGAGATAGGGTTGGGCTTAATAACTCTCAGATGAGGGTCCCAATGATGGCTTTACACGTGCTCAATGGTGGGTCAATTTAACTAGAGAATGAGATCAATAACTATCAGGTGAGATTTCAAGACTTAGAGATCAAGTCTACTGCAATTTGCTTGAGAAGCATTGGACAAGAGTTGTCCACTTATTAGTTGATACATTTGGCAATAACTATCAAGTGAGGTAGCATACCAATCAGTGGGACTATAGTACCCACCAGGAATCCTAACTCATGAAGGGGTTCTTGTTTTTCCATCTGAGGAGTGTATGGATTCACAGAAATAGTAAAAGGTACTTTATTTTTAGAATAAATTTTTAAAATAAACTAATTTTTAACTATAAAAGTCTAACTAGAATCTTCTTCTCTTTGTAGAAAAATTGTCCACCTCTAAGTGGCTTGCCTGCTTCTTTGAGTACAATCGATTGCTAAGTTCCAATTTTAAGGATTAGCTTAGAAACTTGAAAAGTGTTTTGAACTTTGAGTTGTGCCTTAGACCAAGAAATTATGTAAGGGATCTCAAAGAGTTCAAGAGACACATCTTTAGAAGGTATGTCAGATCTGCTTATGATTAAGACTAATTTTATGATTTCTTCTATGACCAATTGGGTTGTAAACTCTAGTTCTAGTATACACTTGTGCACTTCAATATAGGATCTTAAGGAAAGTAGAAGATTGAGTCTAGGAGAGATGAACCTATAAGTAGGCAATGGAGCAAGAGTTACTGCTATGGCCGTAGAGACCTATCCTCTTCGACTACTATCTTCTTTTTTATCTAGAATTAAGAAACTATTATTATGTACCTGCTGCTTGCGAAAATTTGATTTTTATTTCAAACTTAGCATAGGATGACTCTGAAATCAAATTCAATAAGGACCTTTGCATCATTTATTTTGGAAATAAAATGGTTGGAGGTAGTCACTTAATTAATAGCTCTATCATTTGCATGTTGATATAGATGAATTAGTTAACCTACCCAAGTAAATAGTGAGTGATGTTGGGTCTAAGAGATCTAGAGATGAGATTAACCTAAAGTACATGTGGTGCTTTAGACTAGATCATATTGGAGAGGAAAGAATTAACAAACTTGCAAGATCTTTTAGACTCATTTTTAGATGAGCCATATGTAGTATGTGAGTCTTGCCTTCAAGAAAAAAGACCAAGCTACCCTTTATAGGATATAGGGAAAGGACCACTGAGGTACTTTATCTAGAATATACAAATATGTATGGTCCATTTGATGTGCTAGCTAGAGGAGGTTATCTCTACATCCCTTTATCGATAATTTTTTATGGTACGGCTATGTGTTTCTTATGAGACACAAATCTGAAGTCTTTGAAAGATTCAAAAAATTTAGATCTGAGATAGAGAAGTAAACTAGAAAATCACTTAAAGTACTTCAATCAGATTGAGGAAGAGAATACCTGAGTGGAGAATTTTTTGATAATCTTAGAGAAAATTGTATAGTCTTTCAATGGACTCCATCTACAACATCTCAACTCAACAGGATTTTAGAATGAAGAAATTGGGCCTTAATGGACATGGTTTGATCCATGATGAGCTTCACTGACCTCTCTCTATTTCTTTGGGGACATGCCTTGTTAATAGTCAATTACTTAATTAATCAAATTTACTCTAAGTTTGTTCCTACCACACCATATAAGATATGGCATGGTAAGAAGTCAAATTTTGGTCACCTCAGAATTTGGGGATGCTCGGCCCATATCAAACAATAACAAGTGGATAAGTTAGAGAGTAGGTCTATGAGAGCTTGTTTCATAGGTACCCAAAAGAGTCTTTGAGATATTATTTTTACCTTTCAGAGAATCATAATGCGATTATGATCTGGCATGCCATATTGTTGAAAAAAATATTTATCCAAGATAGAGATAATGGAAGGAAAATTGTGCTCGAAGAGAGTGCCTCTTAAGAGCAGCGAGTCATAGAATCTAAGAAACCCATTTCACCTCGGAGGTCTACTTGGATCTCACGTCCTCTTGAAAGATACATCGGTATGTTGATAGAAGATATAGAGAAAATATTTCTCATGAGTGATATGGACTATGTTGATGATCCTAAAACCTATGACGAGGTGATATCGGACATTAACTCCAAGAAATGGTTGGAAGCGATAAGATTAGAGATTGACTCGATGCACACCAACTAAGTCTGGACCTTAGTAGATCCACCAAAAGGAATAGTTCCTATTGAATGCAAATAAATTTTTAAGAAAGAGATCGATTTGGATGGAAAAGTGAAGACCTTTAAAGCTAGGCTTGTGACTAAAGGTTATAGTCAATACTAAGGCATTGACTATCAGGAGACCTTCTTGTCAGTTGTCAAGCTAAAGTTTATTTGAGCACTATTTGTTGTTGCAGTGGCTCATGATTATCAGATTTGGCAGATGGATATGAAAACTCTCTTCTTGAATGGATATCTTGAGGAAGATATATATATATATAACAGCCTTTAGATTTCACATCTAGTGATAGAGATTATAAATAAAGGTCTATTTATGGACTATAGTAAGCATCTCAAAGTTGGAATACTAATTTCAATGATGTGATCAAATCATTTGATTTCATCAAGAAAGAAGAAGAATCATGCATTTTCAAGAAGGTTAGTAGGAGGGCTATCGCATTCAATTTGATTGGTGGGATGACATCACCTGATTCAATTAGATGAGAGCTCCTTCAATTCATCCTTAGATGGTGTCTAAGATTAGTCAAAGTCTATAGGTTTGCACCACCTAAGTAGAAACCTTGAAGCAACCTGAAGTCCCATCCATATGGGACTCCAGGCGTCCCTATCCATGGATGCATGCCTCCCTAGGCATGCACCCCCTTCTTTCCAATTTCTAGTAAGGGGACAAGCCCCTATCTGCTCTCCTACAGGTGTATGACACATGGGTAGATGTCTAAGTGTCAAAGGTCAATGTTTGACCAAAGTCAAAGACAAGAATTAGCAAGTGATGGAAAATGGCAGGTGTTGTCTCAAATTTATCTCATAAATTAAGACAACCCTTTTTTGATTAGGACAAGCTCCAGGCGGACTAAGTAAAGATACCTGAGTGAGCACAAACATATTTGGCTCAGTTGAGATAACTTTTAATGATAGTAGAAGGAGAATGTTAGGCTCAATCGTGTGCTAGCACGATTTTCTTGAACCTAATTGAATCTAATTCAAATCAATTGAACTAGGTTAGTCTAATTGATGATATCCATATCCAAACCCTTATTTGTGTGATCCAGTTAGGTTCAGTTCTGTATGGTAACGGGATATGCCACGATCTCTACCATGGACATCATCGAAACTTCTTTCGATGGATCCGAACTCTTTTGATTTAGACAACTAGAATGATTGATCATCTAAATCATTCTAATTGCTCTCAAAATCCACCAGTGACACCTAGTAGTATATGGTGGTAACCCATCAAAATTGAAAATGAACCTTTCGGTGTAGCTACTTATGTGATTAAGTTCTTCTATCTTGAGCCCCAATCAGATTAGGGTTAAGGTGAACTCGTCAAACCCTAATTTCTATCATATGATTTAATCATTCGATTCAAGTCCAATGTGAAAACCTTAATAGAAACTCTTTCTATTATTTTACTCTACCATGGCCATAGGCTTATGGACTTAATTCTCATGATCATCATAGGGCTGCTCCTCATCCACCGAGGTAGATAGATTCCCTCTTGGTGCTATCCAATTCCTACAATGAATATGATATAGCCAACATACACCTTAGAATTCTGAATGGCTAGGAGATTGAGTCATGGTGTAGTCAAACTATAACACCCTCAAGGTGAACTGTCGATGCACCTCAAGTCAAAGAACTAGACATACCACTATAGCTTCGAGTCAATCATCGATGAGAAGGTAGACTTCCTTATGACTGCTCGAGGTGATTACGCTCAGTATCCTCGTTCTCTAACAAGTACCTGTACTCTCACTCAGGTGTCTCCACACCGTAGACTCAAGACTCATCTACTATAAAGAAGCAATTGTACACCAACTTTCTGGATCAATCATCATCCTCATGATGATCCCACGGTCAGGAGCATTTTATGAGTTAAAAATGAAAATTCTTGTCTTATATTTTCAATTCTTGAAAATAAGAATTATCATTATCATTAACTCAAGGGATGTATCATAGACACTAAATACACATTTGTGATAGATAATAATCTATTTTATTATTTATAATCAAAATTATAATTTTGCCCCTAGACGTGTATTACAAGTGTCAACCAATTTTGGCTTCTAGGGCACACAAATCTAATAAACTCCCACTTCACCTAAAGCCAATTGGCTACAAATCTAAGTCCCATCTTCTCAAGGTGGGCTTCAATCTTCTGCTAACCCAATGGCTTTGTAAGTGGGTCTGTCGTATTGTCTGTGGAGTCAACTCTCTTGACCTCGACGTAACCCTTTTCGAAGTAATCATGGATGAGGTGGTATCGCTGCTTGATGTTCTTGGATTTCTGGTGAGACCTCAGCTCCTTAGCAAGTGCTATGGCTCCATTGTTGTTGCAGTACAAAGGAATGGCATCTGATGGCATTACTCCAATCTCTGCGGCAAACTTCTTATACCAGAATGCCTCCTTTGCAGCTTCTGATGCAGCGATGTATTTTGCTTCCATAGTGGAATCTGCTATCACTGTCTGCTTGAAACTTTTCCAACTGACAGTTCCACCATTGCACACAAATAGACTCTCAGATGTCGATTTTTGATCATCTACATTGGACATAAAATCCGAGTCTGTATACCCCTGGACTTGGAGTTCTCTATTACCAAAAACCAACAACATATCCTTAGTTCTTCTCAAGTACCTAAAGATACATTTCACAGAAGTCCAATGTTCTTCACCTAGATTCAACTGATATCTGCTCGTGACACTCACAACATGGGCTATATCAGGTCTGTACATAATATGGCATACATGAGGCTCCCTATTGCTGAAGCATAAGGGATCTTGCTCATGCATTCTATTTTCTCAAGTGTGCTAGGGCACATCTTCTTGGAAAGATGAATGCCATATATGAAGGGTATCAAACCCCTCTTAGAGTTTTCCATGCTAAACCTATTTAGCACTTCCTTTATATACATCTTCTGTGAAAGTCCTAGCATCCTATTCGGTCTATCTCTATAGACCTTAATTTCCAGAATAAAGGATGCTTCCCCTAGGTCTTTCATGGAGAATTCATTAGATAACTACATTTTAACTATGGTCAACATAGGAATATCATTTTCAATAAGGATGATGTCATCCACATACAATACGAGAATGATAACAACACTCCCACTGACCTTTTTAAAGATACATGGCTCCTCCTCATTCTTGATAAAATCAAATAATTTGATCACATCATTAAAGTGAGTGTTCCAGCACCGAGATGCTTGCTTAAATCCATATATGGACTTTTGCCAGCTTGCATACATTATGATCATCATCACTAGAT